>JABUQX010036823.1:0-10000 GCA_015478945.1 Trachelipus rathkii
CATTGTACTTCGTTCAGTCCCTCGATTGGGTGTTTAACCGTTTTCGCATTTATCGGTAAAACGCTTCACTTTTTGTTTTTCGTGCGCCGCTTCAATATTATTGTATTATTATTTTATATATATATATATATATATATATATATATATAACATATATAACCTTATATATATATATACATATATATATATATATATATATATATACTCATATATATATATATATATATATATGGTGTGAAGAAAGGGTAAACGAGAGAATAAATGAAAGCATGTTGAGATGGTTTGGTCATGTGGAAAGGATGAATGATAATCCCGGTTGGTTAAACGGATGTATAGTGGCAAGTATGTTAGAGACCAAATATATGGGAGACCGAAGAAAAAGTGGATTGAGTCGGTAAAGGAATGTCCGAAGGAGAGAAATGTGAGTTTGGCAGAGGCTAGAATAAAGGTGCATAATAGGAGTGAATGGCGGGGTTTTGTGAGGAGGTATGGTTGTGGCCCACCTGGAAGGGATGAACCTTACATTGATGATTTACCATAGTGAGGGTCCGTGGGTCGTGAGCTCTAGGGTGGATTTTCTGTCTGCGATGAGTTCTCACTAAAGGCTGGGCTTTCTTTTCGACTTTTGTCATATTCTTCTACTGCTTTTCTTTTCCGATGCATGCAACGCACCTTACTCCCAATCTTGGGGAAAAAAAGGTAGATGAAGAAAAAGATATATATATATATATATATATATATATATATATATATATATATAAATATTTTATAACAGTAACAATATATATATATATATATATATATATATATATATAACTATATATATATATATATAATATATATATATATATACACAAATTATATATTTTGAGTTGAATCATTCTTGTTATGCACCGACGATATATATTCTTTTTCCTGGACTAACTTAATATTCTTATATTATTAAACTAGAGTAGAATTTGAAGTTACTCCCATGTCTCTCATTGCAGAGCCTATTGGGGATTCGCCGAACACTTTCGGGAAGAAGCCGATAGATTACTCAACTCTTTAGATCCTAGTTATAAAAAATTGCTCCAAGGAGAAGTGTCAGCATCTCTTAGCACATCCCAAACTTCCGTCTCATCTCATTCACGATCAAGTAAGTTTATTCAGTACATTTTTAATATGTGACTTAAAAACAAGTTCAATGTGTGTGTGTGTACTTTTTATAAGCATGTGTATAATAATCAGAAGTGTACGTGAATTTGTATACATTATTCAGAAAATATATAGGCGTCGATTGTGGAGTATCACTATACGATTCTTATATTCTTAAATTTTTTTTATATAAAATATAATTGGAAATTAGTTTATAAGTTTCTTTACTAATTCTTAAGAAATTTTAATCAAATTTATTGGTATTAGTTTTAGTATTAATTAGTTATGTAAGTTTCATATTGATATTCCCCAATTATTATTTTTTCTTTGTGAAGGTAAGGTTATATTAATATCCTTTCCTTAATTAATTAGTTAAGTCTCCTGAGATCCTTTTCCCTCTCTCTCTCGGTTGTTTCCTCTGAACTAATTTCAAGGAATAACATAATACGAAAACCCTCATCCAATCACCCAACCCAGACAGCCGCTTTTAGGCCGAAGGAAACTAATATTGTTAGGAGGATAGATTTTAGGAATGATTTGTCGAGTATGGCTTGCTATATATTTATTTAGTTTTATTTTTTATTTTTTTATTTGATTTTGTAAATTTTTGTAAATTTGAAGATTTGTAGATTTTACCCATATATAATTTTTTAAATTTCATTTGATTTGCATAGTAAATATTAATGTTGATTATCACTCTAGCCTTATGTTGCCTGTGTAAAGCGGGGAAGTTTGGGATTCTAAAACCCCTACTTCCCTTCCCTCTTTGATTCCTCTCTGTTCCTCACCCACTATCAATTGTACTTCTTTGCATGCATTGCTTAACTGGCTTTCCCCCAGCAGCTACTACCCCAGGAGGGACTCGCCCTTTGTGGTCTTCATCCCGGGCGTCCTCCACCGCCGGCAGCACGGAGAATTTGGCCTCCTTCGCGGGTGTTGGCCGAAGGTCTGGGATACCTACCCCCAACCAAAGGCTTCACCCACCAACCGCTTCATCTGCGTCCTCACCAGCATCTTTCCGTTCCAATTCAGCCATTGATCTTCAGGCGGTTCGGAGGTCGCAGGCAAGGGCGCAGTACGCTCTCCAGCAGAGAATGAAGGCTGGTTCCGGCGCCTCACTTCGTAAGTACACAAGCACATTCTCACTCACTATACACTGCTTTGAAAGTTACTTGGGAGTGAATGGACGTTGCTGTATGATTGGTGGAGACTTTTGTAAATACTTGTTGAGGAATTGCTTTGTTCACAGTTTTCAACTATTGGAAGTGATGATTTGCCTCAAATATAAGTTAATACTCAGGGAGTCTAAAAACTTTACTGTTTGAATAGAAAAATGTTAAATAATTGGGTGCCCTTTAAATTTGCCTATTTTGACGTAGTCACAAGAGAAATTTTTTACATTTAGAAAATTGTTTATAGTTAAACTTAAATTGATTTAAAATTAGTTTTATAAATATTATTCAATCATGGATGAGGCTTTTACTGGCTTATTAGAATTTGAAATACTTCTTTCTAGGTTTCCTTAGATTCAATGTTGAAGTTTAATGTCATAGTTAGTTCAAACGTTCAAAAGTACACATGGTTTAATAGTCAACTAGGCAGTATTTAGATAGTACCATGCATGGTCATGTGATCTTTAGTGAACCTTAGATGTAAAGTTTTTATGATTATAGAGAGAATGTGAAGCTCGGAATAAATTTTGGCTGATGGTACAGAGTGAGAAAAAGTATTAAATCTTTCCCTATTTTTTAAGTATTTGAGTTTATTTGTTATTATTATTATTATTATTATTATTATTATTATTATTATTATTATTATTATTTACCAATTTATTTATTTTTCTTCTGTCTATGTTACAGAAGAGAAAGGTAAGATCTTTCTTACATATATTTATTATGTTCCTTTTTTTCTTTACCCTCCATTATTATTATTATTATTATTATTATTATTATTATTATTATTATTATTATTCTTTATTATTATTATTATTTTGATTATTCAGGAGCGATGAGTAAAGGGGCTTTTATGCTTATGATTGATTTATTAATATTATTATTATTATTATTATTATTATCATTATTATTATTATTATTTATTCTCCTAAGCATCATACTCTTTCCTGTGTAATAAAATGCTTTGTATTGCACTATTTGAATGAATAAATTCCTTATGTTTGCACATGCACCAGTGGTATATATATATATATATATATATATATATATATATATATATATATATATATATATATATATATATATATATATATATATATTTCTTTTTTATGTATAATAACCTTAACTAACTTAATATATATATATATATATATATATGCTGCTGTATATATATCAGCATATTATCGTTTCATATGGGAGATAGCGACGGGCGTTTAATTAAAGTGTCCCAAAGCAAAGTGTTTGATTTTAAATTTTCTGCTTCTGTTGTAAACCTTGATAAATCTTGGAAAATAAAACAAAAAGAAATTAAGAAGGAAAAAAATTTATGAAATAAGGAAAGATGAACTGATTTTTGTTCCTTTTGAGGAAAGTTTTAACCTTGGTTTAAAAGAGGCGTCAGTCGTTATGATAAAACTTGTGGGTTGTATGTTGCTTTGAGTATTTCTCTATTTCCATAAAGAATCTTGACCATGTCGGTATATTTTGGTAGCTGCAGAAGATGTTGTAGCAGTGTGTCCATCTCGGACTATTGGTTAATTTTCCATAGGTTCCCAATTTGTCCTGTTACAAATTAAATAATGATTACCAAGTTTTGTTTTTAGTATCGGCATTTAATTGTAATTATCCTGGTCTTAGTTGGTAATCCAGAAACATTTACTTGCACATCGTTCTATGTAGTTGTCTAAGACTGCGCGCGCATTGGCTGACGCAAAAAAACACTTTCGAAACATCTTGAAATATGACAAAACAAAATGTTTCATCTAACTAAATTATTCAAGTGATACACAATAAAACAAAAACATAATAAATCTTTTACAATCGGTTGCTTGCTAAGATGGCCGAGGATGACTAGTTTGTGCTGAATATTGTATATTGTTTTGAGGTTGATCTGATTTAAATAGGTGAAGTTAGATACCGGTTGATCTGAAAGGGTTTACTGGCGGCTTTATTGTTTGAAAAGTGATTCTTGTTAATAAATGTTAAATAGATCCACTAAACTATCCAGTCTATAGGTTCCTATATCTTAGGCTTAGGGCCTCAACGTAGAATTTCAATAATTTTGAAATACAGAATGGAAAAAAAAAAAAAACGAACCTAGAAGCTCATTCTCTCTCGGCTTTGCAAATTATATATATATATATATATATATATATATATATATATCTTATATATATATATCATATATATATGTATATATATATATATATATATATGTATAAATATATATATATATCTCTATATATATCTTTCCCTTTCAACTTACGTCACATGCTCTTCTATAACTACCCCTAATGCACAAATTTGCATGTTACTTTTATTATCAGGTAGAGAAAGCGAAGAGAGGGATAAATAATTGTAACTTATTCACTATATATCCCACAAATATTTAATACTCGTTATATAAATATGCTACATTAGCTAATTTTACATAAAAGATCAGCGGCATAGGGCCTAGTATGAAAAATAATTTTTCCGCAATGGTTAAACCAATATCTTTGGGTGAATTGGACGAAACATGGAGGTATGGAAAACTGCCCTTTATGTCATCTTGTTTCTTCGTATGTAGTTGTGCCATAGTTTTTGTTCCGTCCTCGTGTCAGCCTGCGGGCAGCTACTCATTAAAGAAATGCAGTTCAAAACAGTCTGAAACCTAAAGAGACAAAAATGTTTTCATTCCATCACGTGTCGAAATGTTTTTGTCAGCTAGTGTGTGCTCAGCCTAATACTTTTAATAAGAAATCACTTTAGTCAAAATATAAAAGGAAAGTTTATGGTTAAACAAAACATCAACCTTGACATTAAAGGTTGATAAACATCTCTGTTTTATTAATAGCAATTATCCTCCATATATATATATAATAATATATATATATATATATATATATATATGCTTTATATATATATATATATATATATATATATATAATAATAATATATATATATATAATAATAATATATATATATATATATAATAATAATATGTATATATATATATATACGGTATATATATATATGTATATATCTATATATATATATATAATATATATATATATATATATATATATATATATATATATATATATATATATATATATATATATATATATATATATATATCCTCAGGGGGAAAAAATAATATTTTAATGCACAACCTCCTAGTTTGTTCCACTCGTAGAAAATATTTAAGCATTATATATCTCATTTGTGTATTTTAATATTAAGGGTCTCCTCAAACCATGTGATACTACTGTTGAATGTTGGGTAGACATTTCAAGTTTATCGTTTTCTATTTTTGTCTTAAAATTTTAGCAGTAGAATGAAATTTTGTGGACTCGTATATTGGGACAAGATTCGCATTTTTGCATTCTTATAACTTTTGCGTAGGATCAACCGTCACAAGCATTTAATTTTTTCCATAATTCATACCAGTTCGTGGCCAAGTGCTAATTCCCCAAATTTTTATCTCACAGAAGCCATAAATAAAAAATCGTTAACTTTTTTTACTTTTCATTCAATGAACATGAAATTTCAGAGCATGTATATTTGGGCTACATACCCTTTTTCTTAATTTGATTACCCTACCATTTTGCCGCTGTTCACCTGAAAATTTTTCCTAGTGAACAACAGCTGAACGATAGGGAATACAAAAAATTAATTTAAAATGAACAATGTGTATCTCACCGAATTATACATGTTCCGAATTTCCTATTGAACGAATGTTTATTAAAGTTTTATCGCGATTTTTCACTTATGGTCGTGAATTGAAAATTTATAGGAATTTGCCCTTTGCTACGAACTGGTATGAATTAATTATGGGAAAATTAAACTTAGGTGTTTTTAAATAAATGTTCTATTTGTATATATTCCATATTTGAAGTCTATTCTAAAAAGGGTGTGGGGAGGAGGGAGTTTATTGAGTAAAAGAAATTCACATAATTCTTTTTGTTTTACCAGACTAACAGTGCTTGTTCAGCATGAAATTTCGATCAATGGTAATCAATGGGAGGCCTGTAGCAATAATGGAGTCAATAGAGAGGCTGCCTGTTTTGTTTTTTAGGTGAAATTAATATTAAAGGGATTTAATAAAAATTAACTTGGAATTTTACAAATTTTTATTATTTGTACCCATTATGAAGACTCAGAATATCTAATATATCTATAATATATATATATATATATATATATATATATATATATATATATATATATATATATATATATATATACTCAACATATGTATACTTATATATATATACTCTCTCTCTCTCTACTCACTTATATATCATATATATATATATCAGGAAGCACAAACCCAGAACAAGATGAAACATTTAATTGGTATGACAACGTTTCGGTTCAACCTTGAACCTTCATCAGGCCTATAAATATTAATAAACAGTGACAGCAGTAATAACAATAAAAGTGAATTCTAATACTAATATTAAAATACTTTGATAAATAATAACAGTATAATAAGTCAATAATAAGAAACTTATAAAATAATACTAATATTAATAATCAAAATAATAATGAGAATAATAGCACTATTAAGAATAATAACAATACTAATAATAATGATAATAAGTTTAAAAATAGAAATAAAATTATAATAAAATAAAATAAAATAATTTAAAAGTATATAAAAATATATATAAATAATACTCGAATATAAAAAAAAACAAGAATAAAGGTGAAAAAATAATCCCGGCTTGTTATTTACCATAGCAAGAGGATATGAAAAGGAATTAATTGTATACCAATGTTAATTTGGGGCTTGGGAACTTACAGGAATTAGATGGTTGTAGGGGTAAGCCTTTTATATATGGATGATAGACCCTTGTATATTATTGCAAAATATATATAAGTTTTTGTATCGATATATTTTTATTTTATTTATTTATCACTTTATTAATGATGTATAAGGACTCGCATAAGAAAGACTGTTGTGTATAGTGAGGTTGACCAAAATCTTAAATGTTTGGAGGATTACTAGAGAATGTCTGCCTTGGCAGGCATGTCCATTTCTCGCAGAGGGAATATTCTCTGCTTTGGTGTTGAATTTGAGCCATAGTGCCGGCGACTGCGGGCCTGTTCCGCAGGCTCTGGTACAGTAATCTGAGTCGAGCCAATGTACGAGCTCACGCTTGCGGCGAGGGTGAATACATACATATATACTACATATATATATATATATATATCTAACTATATATATATATATATATATATATATATATATATATATATATATATATATATATAATAATAATAATATACATATATATATATATATATATATATATATATATATATATATATATATATATATGACTCAAAAACCTTGTAAAAGTTTTGACTGACGGTCTTTGACTGCTAAAAAAATGAAGCGATTTTAAAAAAATTTAATAGAAAAAAAAACTACTAAAATATTACTCAGTTTAGTACAAAATATGGCAACCTCGCCAATTCAAGTCTCAATTACGTTGAAGTGTGTCCCCCAATATAAGGAAGAACAACACGTAGTATCTTTCGCACTCTGGGGTGATATTCCTTCCGATGTACAGAAAAGTATACTTCATCAAGTCAGTTGGGAAGCAGTTTGTTAAAATAATCAAGTAGAAACTCTTAAGTTCGTGGTGCAGTGACAAGTAATCAGAACAGACATTAATCCCCTTCGTACTAATGTAGAGATAGAATTCTGCAAATATACTTAAGGGATGAAGCTGTAGAAGTTGAGACCCAAGGGAGTAAACGTCTTCCTATAGATAGGCGT
Source organism: Trachelipus rathkii (assembly GCA_015478945.1). Taxonomy (NCBI): domain Eukaryota; kingdom Metazoa; phylum Arthropoda; class Malacostraca; order Isopoda; family Trachelipodidae; genus Trachelipus; species Trachelipus rathkii. Next base: position 8,082 of record JABUQX010036823.1, read on the forward strand.
AGTAAACTGGCTAGCTTGTTTTGTAATGAGAACATCAAGAATGCCAGCACACCTTGCTAGGCGACCTTCATAGTGAAAGTGAAACGGATATTAGGATGAAAGGTATTAATTAAATGACAGAATTTTCTTGCCTCATCCAGCGTGTTGAATACAGAAAATCCTGTCAACGTATCTTAATAAAAGATCAGAGAACATTCAAATGGCCTGTTCAAATATGTACTCTCAAGGTTTTTCATAAAGATGTTTACAAACTTAGGCCCCAGAGACCCCATGGCCACCTCATTAAACTGCTGGTAGATATTATCATATACGAAGTAGTAATTGGAAACCGTCAAAGATAACATCATGTTTCGTCTCATCTCTGCATTCTATCTCTACCTCCTCCCTCTCATATTGTCGGACCAAATTAGTGATGATATGAATAGTTTCCTGCAAAGGAACGTTGGCGAATAAAGATTCAACGTCAAAGCTTACCATTATAGTTTTCTGAGCCTGAAAGTCAGAGATTTGCTGGACAAAGTGCGAATTAGTGACTATATTGATTGGTGAAATAGGGTTTGAGAAGTGAGCAAAGATGTTTGGACAGACGATAACTATGCATATTGTACGCTGTCAGTATTGATCTAACTGGACCTAAAGCATGAACGTCCTCTTAGATGGAGTCTCTCAGAAGTCCATAACATTTTAAGGATGTTAATTTTCTGTTGAGTTTGTCCTCAAATTTATTTATAAGAGTTCGTCAGGCTTGTAATGATTCAGTTATTATTGTTGTCATTAATTTATCTATATGATTTATTTATAGGCCTAATGATGGTTCAAGGTTGAACTGAAAGTTTTCATATGATAAATTTTTCCTCATCGTTTGGCTTTAATGCTTCCCTGATATGGAACTAGGTTTCAAAGGGACATAAAAACATTGATTTTTATATATAATATATATATATAATATATATAATTAATATATATATATATTATATATATATATATATATATATATATATATACTATATATATATATATATATATAATATATATATATATATATTCTTTCTGTATCCTCTCTTCGTCTCTCACTATATGTGGTGTAGGGTACGTAACATGCACGGAAATAGGATAGTTAATTAGAAGAGCATGACGCAAGTCGAAAGGAATACCCCCCATCCATTCGATAGGCTTAAGTGAGAGCTCGTCACGGTAAAAAAAAAAAAAAAATCCAAGACTGCGACGGATCATAATTGCGGTATCTTGTAAATGTAGGGTTCATCCCTTGGGAAGGCTCACAACCATCAGATATTTCTTTAATGACTCGATCCACTCTTTCTTTGGTCTCTCAGCTGCTCGATTCCCAACACACTCGGCACTACATTCGCTTTACCAACCGGCTATCACCCAACATCCTCCTTTCCATATGACCAGACCATCTTAATCCACTTGTTTATTCTCTCATTTACGTCTTTCTTCACACCACGAAATCTCTAATAAGGTTATTCCTAATTTTATCAATTCTTCTCTCATCTAACACGCCCATAGGATTATCCATCTGATCAGATTGCATTTTAGATCAATAACTCTTATTCTACACCATAGTTTCATTACTATACACAAAGAACAGTTACAACATACCTTCATGCTGAACCCTAGTGCACTGAAGACTTAGTTCCTTTACTTTCACTAAGGATATAATAGCACTACCCACCTTCCTACCATTCACCACTTTCCAACTACACTGCATGATCCGTTTCCTCTTCATCCAACAAATAACCTAAATATTTAAACTCGGATACTGATTTCAATTGCTCACCATCCAATGTAATTTCACAACTCTCTCCTCACCCACTACATTCTACATTTGCTTTCAAACCCCTCCTTTTACACATACTACCAAACTCCTCTACCAATCCTCTTAAACTTTCTTCAGT
>JABUQX010036823.1:15000-38938 GCA_015478945.1 Trachelipus rathkii
TGCTAAGAAAATGTTTTTAAAAATTGCTTTTTAACTCTTTCATAGTAGTAACATAAAAATGTATCACATACTGCATCAATTGTACACACAAGAATACATGAGTATGTGTGTGTGTACTTATTTGGATGGGTTTCTAGTAGTAATATCAAAGGGTATTTATAAAGACTTCAATATTGTACCATTGATAGTGTATGTAGCTGTTCTTTCGTTTACCCGAAAACATTTTATTCACTTTTAATTTGATTATGATAGAAAGTAAATGTAATTATTAATTAGTATATCTATGTTCTCCTACAGTAGATTTGTTTAGTAAAGTGCTGGAACTAATATTTGATGTTTTGTAATAATAGGTCGTTTAATAAACTAACTTGTTTTTAATGTTTGGCTTATAGATCGTAAATAACACCTAGAAAGTTAATGGTAATCTTTAGAAATAAAATAGGCTAATTCTAATTACTTATGCGTAGGCTAATTCTCTTTACTTAAAACTCAGCAATTAGTAATTTTGAAGATTTGAGTCCATATGGTGTTGGGTTTTAGGTAAAATTATGCAGTTGTGTAGCTTGGTTTATGCATATTTCTGGTATTTCTATGTTGCAGTTTATGTGGTATGGATCTCAGCAGAGGATACTTAGAGAAGCATGGGATAGTCCTGTTAAAGTAAGTTTTACATCTAAAGATCCTTCCACCATTTTTAAACTTAAGAAATATAAGTAAACATCTTGCGCAAATGATTCTATAAGCGTAAAGCAGGATAAAGCGTTAAATTTATAGCTTTACTTTGAGCAAGACCAAAGACTTAGGCTTTGTACGTGTTTTAACACTTAGTCAAAACTTTATATTTTGAGTATGGACTTTATTCAACGATTCTTTATGGTATATCACGCATCTAAACCAAAGGTGACTGGTCCTATATGAAAAGTACTACCATCAGATGGTTTATTTAATTGTTTGTGTTATTGTCAAAACCTTTTTGTAATAAGCTGTTTAATAAATTTAAATGGTGTTACTGGTAATTAACTGGATAGTTTGTATGTGCTTTTAATTGAAATTATTTTCTGAAATATTTTTGCCATCAGTATTTTAGCAAGATTTAGAATCTAATTTGGATAAGAAAAAATGAGGTTCAATTTTTTTTTTTTGAGTAGATTTTGAATTTCAATTTAATTGCAGAATGCTGACGTAAACGAAATTATTCTTTGTTGCGCTTCGACCCACTGGGCGGACCGCAAGGAAGGTTTGGTTGGTTTGCATTCGTATTTGAGGGGTTCTAATGTTCTAACTGGGTCCGAACTTCGCCGAATCACCGATCTTTTCACAAAAATGTTTATGGACACGCACACCAAAGTATTTTCACTATTTCTGGACACACTAATGGAGCTCATAGCTGTTCATAGTCCAGATCTTGAAGATTGGCTTTATATTCTCCTGACTCGCTTACTCAATAAATTAGGATCAGATCTGCTTGGCTCAGTCCAGTCCAAAATTCATCGCACTTTAGACCTAGTCAGGTATAGGAAAAAAAATTAACTTTAAATTAAATTATTGTTAACCTATTTATCAGCGTTTTAATTTATAACAAATTATTTATATCATAATTTTCGAAAATAATTATACACTTTCTTACAATTTTTTTCCTTTACAGAGAATCCTTCAAATATGATTTGCAGTTTCAAGTTTTGATGCGTTTTCTCACCGACACTACACAAACTCCAAACACAAAAGTGAAAGTAGCAACGCTGACTTACCTCAAGTGCCTCGTAGATGTTATGGACTGCGGGGATCTGTTCTGTTCTCAAGACACACCGGTGGCTCTAACCAAAATTCTAGCTTGGACGGCAGACCAGAAGTCTGTGGAAGTTCGTAGGGCATCGTCGGCAGCTTTTATCGCCATGTTTAATTGCAACATGTCTGATCTTTCAACACTTTTGCAGCAGCTGCCACAGGCGTGTCAAACAACAGCTTCTCTTATTATCCAAAATCATCTTAAGAGAGCTAATAGTCTAGATGCCTCTCCTTCTTCCTTACCTCCCCGTACTCCTCCAAGTTCAGGAAGCACACCTCCTGTACTCCAGAGTCCAAATACATCTCTCCCCAGGTTACATAGACCTTCACGTTTTCATACACTTGATTTAGACGACACAGAAAATCTCAACCCAGAAGAAGTATCGAGGTATTTCTTCATCTAGTTATTTAGTATTAATTATCATTATATTTATATTTAAAAAATAGTAGTAATTCAGATATGAGTTTGTATGTGTTAAAAGTAGTTACTGCTCTATGCGTAAATTATATAAGTATATGTAAGAAACTTAACCATTAAAAATTGTTTAATTACAGGAGTTTAAAGCGAACTACTGATGAAATTCGCAATTATAGCTTCGATCTTGACTTGGGGCATGACCGGAGAGACAGCCTAGAGAAACACCGTGACTCTACCTCCCAGGTAATTTCTAGCTAGAACTTCTCGTTCTTATCTTCTACTTTGTTTACATTATAAATCCAATAATTCGGTAGCCTTTTTATTTTTATTTAATTTAAAAGATACAAAATTTCATAAATAGCAAATTGGAATACTTTCCTCTCCTCACTTTGGCATTCGTTCTGGACAATTGTCCATTGTTTATATAGAAATATTATTTTTTTAAGGACTCGGGCATAAGCCAACTGTCTGCAGGAGGTGGCGATGGTAAAACGATAGACTGTACAGACTATAAAGGTACTGAAGATGTGAATGGAGTTTTATCAGGAAGATCCTCGAGCGTTTCTTCCCCGACGCATCGTAACCTCTTTTCAGAGACATCTAAAAATGGCCTCGACAACCTCACAGATGATGAATACTCTAAAGGAGAAGCAGGCTATGAGAGTGACGTGGACATGATGGCATCCGTTATATCCGAGTTAAATAATGCTGACGAATCTCGTGCCGCAGAAAAGAGGGCCGCGCTTACATCCTTGATACGATTGGCACGTACAGGCTCTACGGTAGCATGGAATGAAAATTTTCGAGCAGTGCTTCGCATCCTGCTGGAGAAACTTGGGAGTGAGGATAATTCCATCAGGGTGTTAGTCCTTGGTGTCCTGACAGAAATGATGAGAAGGTGCCCTTTGGTACAGCATTTCCTCAACTTCTCAGAGTTAATTATCCTAAGAGTTCTTAAGTGTCATGCCGATAAGTCAAGAGAAGTTGTTAGAGGTGCTCAGGTGAGAAAATATATATATATATATATATATATATATATATATATATATATATATATATATATATATATATATATATATAATATATATATATATATATATATATATATATATATATATATATATATATATATCCAGGCCTATCAATTATTACTATAACGATTATATATCACACACCCTCGTTTGTAATGAAGTACTATTTAAAGCAGTAATTCTTCACTTCTTGGTTCTTCATAAAACTGTTCTTTCTTGCTAATAAGCTCTTCTCTTGTTAATACACAAAGCAAGTCAATCCAGATGCTTGAGATGTTGCAAATGAGACCCACACACAACCATGAGAAAACTTATAACATGTCCGAGCATGTATCCTACTTAGATAGGATTCTCACATTCACGCACGAACTTTACTTGTAGATATGCTTCCATCTTTTGTACTTGTCCTTGTAGAATATCTTTTTTTTTTTTTTTCCTCTTTATAATCATGATTGTTGTAATTTTACCTTTTATTATTATTATTAGTTATTATTTACCCTATTAATATTGTTTAATTTAATCAAAGTTGAGGGCTTGTGATCCCTTTCTCTAAAAAAGATCATATAATTTCTCAGAAAATACTTTCTATAAAATCATATCGCTACTACTTAATTTAATACACCGAAACAAATGCCAGTTTCTTCATCTTAAGGATAAATAACATTTGTTTCAATGTCACCTCCACCGTTTAACTTATGTACATGTTGTTGCTCCTCTCAGCAACACTCCATTCTCTTCTCCATTACCATTATTCTAAAAAAATATATATATATATATATATATATATATATATATATATATATATATATATCTGCTCATAATATAATAATAATAACCTTATATATATATATATATATATGTAATATATATATATATCTGCACAATATTAGCTTAGTATTGATGAGGTGTTGTTGAGTGAGATGTGGTACCGAGGTTTTGATGGTGCAAGAAAAGGAATAGGTATTTTTGGGGATGAGGTTATTAGTAAGGAGAGGAGGTAATGGGTAGAGGAGTGAGAAAAGTTGAAGAATGGTAAATCTGCAGGTATAGATGAAATTACTAATTGAAATGATCAAGAGCAGAGGCAAGATGGTGATTTATTGGATTTGGAAGTTGTGTAATAAAGCGTTTATGGAATTTATACGTTCCAGGAGGATTGGAGGAGAGCGAAGTAATGTAGCCGCCTTAAGGGTAAAGGAGAAAGGAGACTGTAGAAGTATAGGGGAATAAGTTTACATTGAGTGTTGTAGGGAAGGTATATGCTGGTATTTTTGGTCGAAAGAAAAGAGTGCGTCAGTGACTGAGGAGACTGATTGGTGAAGAGCAAAGGTGCGTTTAAAATTAAGTAGTAGAAAGGATGTGTGAATCAAGATCTTAAACTGAAACAAATGATGATTGAGAAAATGGGGGAGAGGAAGAATATAAATTGTATTAGAGTTTTATGGATTTGCAGGGCGTATGATAGAGTTAATATGGTGGCTCCGTGGCAGGTGTTGGTGATATATGGTGTTAGTGGTAGGCTTCTGAATGGAATCAAAAGTATGTATGACGATGAGTAGACGTGTGTAAGAATAAATGGTGTCAATAGTGACAGTTTAGGATTAATAGCGGAGTAAGACAGGTTGTGTTATGTCTCATGATTATTCAATTTTGTATATGGATACTGGGGTTATGAAAGAATTTGAGGTGAGAGTGGCAGGGGATGCAATTGTTAGGAGTAATTGGAGAATGGAGTTGAGTGGAGGGTGCTCTCTTATTATATGCAGATAGTTTGGTTCTGTGTGCGAATCTGAATATGAAGAAAGTTTGAAGGATTGATAGAGATTTGGCAGGGTGTGTGAAAGGAGGGGCTTTGAAGTAAACGTGGATAAGAGTAAAAAGGTTATGGTTGTGAGTGAGAGGACAGCACTCCCTCAGTGTGAAGTTATGTTGGAATGTGAACAGCTGAACAAGTGACAGAGTTTAAATATTTAGGAGTATGTTGGATGAGGAAGGGAACGGACGTGCAGAGTGAATTGTGGATTGTGAATGGCAGGAAGGTGGCTGTGGTGCAATTAAATCGTTGAGGGATGTAGATGCAGAAAGGGACTAAGTCTGCAGTGTTCTGGGGTTCTGCATAACCAAGAGGGTATACTGTTACCTGTGTTATTGTATGGTAGTGAGACTATGGTCTGGAATAAGAAGTATGAATCTAGTTAATGTGTTCAGATGGACAATCTTAGGGGTGTGCTGGGTGTGTCAGAAGAATTGATAAAGAGAGGAATGAACGTGTATTAGAGAGTGGTTGTGGTGTGAAGAAAGGGGTAAATGGGAGAGTAAATGAAAGTATGTTGAGATGGTTTGGTGGTCATGTGGAAAGGATGAATGATAGTAAGGTTGGTTAAGCGGATGTACCGTGGTGAAGTGTGTTGGGGCTTCGACCGGCTAGGAGGCCGAAGAGAAAGAGGGAGTGGATTGAGTCGGTGAACAAATATTTTAGAGGAGAGAGAGAAATGTGAGTTTGGCAGAGGCGAGGAAATAGAAAGGTGCATGATAAGGAGAGAATGGCGGGGAGTTGTATGGGGGCTGGTTGTGGCCTACCTGGGCCAGGGATGAACCCTTGCGTGATGATTACCTGAAGTGAGGGTCCGTCGCTGATCCGTTCTTGATGCTCTGGGGTGGATTTTCTGTCTGTGACGAGCTCTCACTATTAATGGTACAGAGGAGGCGGTAAGGCTTTGGGCTTTTTCTTTCGACGTTTGTCATGTTTCCCTACTGCTTTTCTTTCAAATCTTGTACGACTTTCACCCCCCCAATCTTGGGGCAAAGGGGAAGGTGAAGAGAAAGAAAGAAGAAGAAGAAATACTCATATATTTCTTTTATATATATACCGGTGTAGTAACCAACCAATATAATAACAATAATAACCAATAATAATATGTATATATATATATAACTCTTCTGTATAAATATATGTATATATATATAGCAATATGTATATAGTAATATATAACAATAATATATATACATGTAACATATATTTTTTAATAATAACCAACATAACCAACCATATATCTCATATATATATATATGTGCCTTACCTTCTTACTTTCTCACCCCCTCCATATATATATACATATGCCCTTTCTTACCCCTGACCGCGCCCATCGCTACTGGGCCAATACCGCGTTCGCATGTACCCCAGCCGACGCCAAAGCTGGTCTGTTCCAGAGATCCTCCAGGAATGATATGTTCTGTGTTGGTTAGTTAAACAGACAGAAAAGTAGTTGTGTCCTCGGAACTTACTGGTTACGGTTTTGACAGATGTTTGTGGTGGTTTTGGTTAAGGTTGAATCTGTATTTACATACAATATAAGTTAGGGTGGTGGGCGCATCTTAGCTTTTGCAAAGAATGACTGACTGGTTCTTGGTAGTGAGTTGTTGGTCTACGTCTTCTGAGGTAGATTGTTTTGTTTAAATGTTGTTTGGTGTTCTGCGTCTTAAGTAGTTTTCTGTTAGTGTCGTGTGGGTTTGTTTGGTGGAGGTGAAATGTTGTTCAGAATTTGTTTGTAATATAGAGCTGGTGAAGGAGGTTGTTTGAGTCTGTGGTGGGTGGGGTTAGAGGGTGCAATATGGTATGGGTGTTTGGGTTTTGGCAAAAAATTGTGTGCCCATCATGTCCAGGTGTGTGTCTATGGGTAGAATTTTGTTTTCTTCGTTAGTAGGTGGTGGTGTTGATGTGCATCCTGTTATGATTCTTAGAGCTTGTTTTTGTGTCGTTTGGAGTTTCAAAATACAATTTTTTTGTCTGTAGTGGGTGCTAAGTTGGAGAAGCGTAGTTAAAAGTCGGGCGAATATATTGTTTGTATATAGTGGTGGATGTTGGTTTATTGTTTGTGAAAAGTCTGTGCCAGCGATGGTTCTTAATATGTTCAGTTTCTTGTTTGCAGATAAAATTATGTAGTGTGTGTGTTTTGTGAAGGTGAGATGCGTGTCAAGTGTTACTCCGAGGATTTTGGGAGTTTTGTTAAAGTTTATAGCAATTTTTGTTAAAGTTTATAGCAATGTTGTTTAAGTAGATTTGGAAGTGTATGGCGCCAAGTTGAGTAGGTCGAGTGTGATTAATGTAAGTCTGAAGGTATTTGTTTGGTGAGGCTTGGACATTCCTGCTTTCTGTTAGCCATGTTTGAAGTTGTTTGATAATTTGTGGCCGTGTTTAGGTTTTGGTGTGTAGTGGCTATGGAATTGTCATATGCATGAATTGTTATGATTAAGCCAGCCGGAATCTGTTTACGTGGTTTGTGGGAGATCAAATGTGCAAATAGGTTGAATAGTGTGAGATATAATATTGCGCCTTCTTAAGGTACTCCGTTGTTGATATTTAATGTTCTGAATTTTATATTGTTTTGTTTGTAATTTGTGCTGTTCGTCCTGATAGGAAGTTGGAAATCCATTTCTTTAGGTTAGTGGGGATGTTGAACTTTGTTATTTTGTGGATCAAGTTATGTTTGGGTACTATATCGAATGCTTTGTTGATGTCGATTGCTTTGATTATTGTTTTATGAGTTGGTTTTGAGTTTAGGCCGTTGATTGTGGGTTGTATAATGTTTATGAGTGCGAATGTAGTTTAGTTTTTTGTTTAAAACCATGTTTTAATTTTTGTTTGATGATGTGTGGTTATTTTGTTTAGAATAGTTTTTTATAGTAGTTTGCATAGTGTTGATAGTAGAGAGATGAGACGATATGATGAAGGGTCAGAGGGGTCTTTCCTGGATTTAGTTTGGGTATAATGATAACTTTTTTTCAGATAAGAGGAATAAATTTTTAGGCTGATGGAGCTATTATATATTTGTGCTAATTGAGTTAAAGCTGTGTTTGCTAGATGTTCGAGGTGTTTGTTTTGGACCAGTTGCAGCTAAGTTTTTAAACGTCTTTGTTATGTTTTCTAGGTCAGTTGTGGTTATTTCTATTGTTGGGTCGTGGTTGTTTTATTTTCTCGAGGACTTTGATGATTTTCCTGTTTTGAGGGTGTGTGGGTTTTTTGACTGCTTTCCGAATTGAGTTGCGAGAATGTTTGCATGTTCTTTGTTGAATTGGTTCTTTTTTATGGATTCGTGAGTGTGTGTGTGTGTGTGTGCTGGTTGGTTGAATTTTGCAATGTATTTATTGTTTTCCACATTCTGGTGTTATTTGTGTGTTGGATGTTCTTGATGATGAAGGTTTGGAGGTTGTTTGAAGAATGTGTGTTTGTTAAGTTTATGATTTGGTTGTTTAGGGCGTTAATCTGTGTTGTCGTTTTTGGAGTGATATGGGTATTATTTTTCAGAGCGAGTTGCGTTGTTTGATTAGTTGTTCTATTTCAGGTGGTTGGGTTGTATTTTTTGATAGCTTTGTTAGCTGATTTTTGAATTAGAGAAGTGAAATTTTCTATGGCTTTGTTGAGTTAGTGATATTTAGGGGATGTATGTTTGATTTTGCTATATGGTTTGGTGTTGTTTTCTACATGGTTGGTGAATTGTGTCCAGTCTGCTTTTTTGTAGTTTGTGTATGTTTTTCTAAGTGGGTAGTTTGGTTTGTTGATATTTTGACGTAATGATGATGGGTAGATGGTCGGAGTTTAGATCGGTTTGCGTTGACCAGTGAAGTTTTGTGTGTAAATTTTGTGAACATAGTGTTATGTCTGGTGATGTGCATGTTTGGTTGGTTTGAGGGCTGAGGTGGGTTTCTAGTGTGGCTGTTTGTGTTGTTTAGCATGTTGAGGTTTTCAAGGTTGGCTATGATGTGGATTCCTCTTTGATTTGCTTCTTGAACGTTGTACCATGTAGGTTGGTGAGCGTTGAAGTCGCCTCCCATTATGAGATTTGGGGGGTGGAAGATTTCAGAGAGGTTTGGTTTGTAATTTCTGGGTCATTGTGGTGGGGAATGCAGAGGTTTATTAGATTGTGTGGTTTTTTGTTTATCATTATTGTGGACTGTGGTGTTGTCGTTTAATGCTGTTGTAGTTTATAATGTGGTGTTTGTGTACGATTGTGAGTTGTATATAGTGTGGTTTTTCGGGGTTTGGGGTGTGAAGTAGGCATCATAGCCGTAAAATTTTGATTCTGGATATTTATCGGGTAAGTACTCCTCTTGTTTCATGGCTGTGTGTATGTTGTGTTGTTTTAGAAAGACTTTCTATTTTCCTTGGTTTTGTTCGTTCGTGTTGAATTGTAATATGTTTATATTGTGGGTTTGCTTCTTGAGTGATGTGGGAGTTGTTGTGGGTGTAGTGCAGACTTGGCAAATCTAATTGTATTTTGAAGGGGGGTACCGTGGTGAGTTGAGAACAGTGTTTGTGGATCCATTGTTTGTCTGTGCAGTTTGCAATTTCTCCCCTCACTATCTTGTTGCAGTTTATGTAGGTTCCATTTCCGGGTTTTGTTTTGTGTCACCGGCTTTTAGAGGAGTAAGGCTGAAGCATAAGTCGGGAGAGTGCGCTCTCATACGATGATGAGTAGTAGAAGGAGAATAGGGGGAAGTAGTTGAGTGGTGAGAGTCCCTGGGAATGATGTCGGATTTGTCCGGAAGCGTCGGCGGCTCATATGCGCTGTCTCTGTGATCCACCACATTTTCTTGTGGGTGGCAGGTGGGGGGGGTGAGAGACTACTGAAGATCCCAACCTCTCTGTGTGGCGAATCTTGGGTGTGACGTGATGGCGGGGATTGTGCTTACTTTACTTGCACCTAACACATATAACTATATATATATATATATATATATATATCTTTTTTTCAAATATCAATATATATCTTATAATATATATATATATATATAATATATAACTATAACAATAACTAACTATATATATATATATATATATGTTTTTGTATATAATAATAATATAATATATATAACATTAATCAAACAACTAACAATATATATATATACTATATATATATATATATATATACATATAACGCTACTACCGTAAGCATTATTGTTATCACTTGTATAACCTTAATGTGTTTGCTGCTATAACAACCTTATATATATATAAAAAATATATATATATATATATATATATATATATATATATGTATATATGTATTTGTCTCACTACACACAATATATATATATATATATATATATAAGGGCATTAATGCAGGTCAGGGTTGGTAATGTATAGGGTCATTATGTGATTTGATGTACCAAATTTTATTTTCATTATTAAGGTAGAATATTAAATGTCTTTTGCTCTTTAAAGGGAAGAAGCACAACCCATCATTTTGACACTTTTGATTGTCGATTAGTTTATGGAAAAAAATATTTATTGCAGATTTGTTCAGGAACCTTAGCGGAAATTCTTCCTCCGGATGTTGTGATCAGAATCTTGAAGCCTTTAATCCAAATGGCTGAATGGCCTATTAACCAGGCGGCTATCAAAATGCTTAATAAACTTGTGGAGGCTCACCCACCTCCGATTATTTCATCTATTCTTCCTGAAGTTATGCCAGGACTTTTAAAGGTAAGTTGGTTTCCTCTTAATAAATATTTTTGTTGGATTTTGTATTAAAAAAAACAAAAAAAAAACGGTGTTACTTTTGAGTTTCTTGTGATCATTCTTGGAGTGATCACATTGTGTCATTTCTTGAAGAAGCTTCCTGCGTGGTTTTTGAGCTTTCTTTGCATTACTAGAGTTGTTTGCTCTTAATAAGGGTATCTTCCTTGCATGAAATATTTGTTGTGTATATGCTCGGGATTCACCTATATATAGTTTTCGAAAAGAGGCTTTGGTTCTTCTATTTATTTCACTTTTTAAAATTTATTCCCATTCCATAGGTGGTCTACTCTATTATAATGAATTTTTGGTTTTGAATTCTGTTGTCGCATATCCTTAATTTTTCGCTGTTAAATTTTTCTCCCCTAACTTAGTTACTGTCATTATTTTTTAGATATAGTAATTAGTAAGTGGAACAATATTCTGTTGTGTCCTTCCCTCTTATTTTGATTTAAACATTTTCAAGCTTCATATATTGAATTATTTTGATTCATAACTTGGATAAGATTTGAACGGTCTCTTATACGTGTATGTGGTCTACAGGCCTGGCACACCAAAGAGCTTTTTTAAAAATGAAATTAACTGCCTCATGTTATCTTGTTGTTTTTTTTGGCTCTTAACTATTGGTGTATAAAACAGAGAATCGTAGTTAGTAAGCAGTTAAATTTAAATTGTACTTTTTCATATTAATTAAGATATATACCCAATATAGGTAAATTATTTGAATAAATAAATATGAACTAAAAATATTTTCCAAATTAAAGTTATTCTTACTTTTGGATAGTGCGCTTAAATGTAGCTGCAAATTTAAAAGCTCTAAAACAGTACATGGTTGAATATTGAACTAAATCAATTGGCTTAAGATCGTATTAAAATCTTTTTAAAAAAATTGTCTTTATCTTCTGAAGTAGTATGGCACAAAGTTGAGGTACTTTATTCAGCGGGAATTCTTTTCTTATAAAACTTTATTAGCTCTAAAGAAACAGTTCTTCCTATTACTTACTTGAATAATTTAAAGTTATCCTTGCAGAAACCTATTAGCTTTACATACAATCTCTCTGTAATAAGTAGTATTAACATTTTCAAATCCCCTTCTAATCCCAACTAGTTTCATATTAATGTTTCCTAAAATAATTATCCTTTTTGTTGCTAATATTATAAATCCTCTTTCAAACTCTAATTTGGCTACATTTGACTGAATTGGTGAAGCAGGAAGCAAGCTTTTGCAATAAGTAATGAAAAAGACAGATGTTTTGAAGAATAGGTAGCGTAATCTCTCAACCATTGTTCCCAGTTAACCACTTATCTTGACTGAAATGTCTTCTGCTCCTTCCACCACAGGCTTATGACAACAAAGAATCGTGCGTTCGGAAAGCATCAGTCTTCTGTATGGTGGCCCTCCACAACGCGGTAGGCGAAGATACCATGAAGCCTCACCTCGAGTCTCTCACGGGCTCTAAGCTTAAACTTCTCAACTTGTATATCAAAAGGGCTGAAACTCAAAACTCGGGGGCGTCCTCCCCAAAGTCTGAACCCCAAATGTGATGATGATAAAACTTTCTTATATAATAATAAATCTCTATTTTATTTTTAATATATTTTTTTTAATTTATGTGTAAAAGTAATAATAATAATAATAAAATAACTAACCCCACCCCTATCACATATTTTTCACGTTTTTCTCAGATAATTAAATTGAAAAGTAGGGGAATGGAAGGTCAGAGAGCCTCCCTTAGCAGGTCCACCCCCCCACCCCCACCCATTAATCCAAAATTCCTTGTCATTCCACTCATTACTATTATATATAAAAAAAAAGAATACAACTATCACACAAATTTTTTTTTATTAACACAACTAAAATATATATTATTATTATCATTGTAATGATAATTAAAAATAATCTGTGAGGTTAATAATGATTATTAATAATAGTAATAACATAAAATATTATTACTATTATTAATTCTAATCATTATAATTATTGTCACTTTCTTTTCCCAGTTATGTATATATGTAACAAATATTATTATTATTTTTTTTTTATTTAAAGGAGGATGCTATCGTTTTTTTTGTATATATATATATATATATATATATATATATATATATATATATATATATATATATATATATATATATATATATATATATATATATATATATATATATATATACTATATATATATATACCTATATATACCTATTCTTATATATATATATATATATATATATATATATAACCTGCTTCATATATATATATATATATATATATATATATATATATATATATATATATATATATATATATATATATATATTGCTAGTCGCCAAATTCCATTGATTGAGTCGGGGTTTCCTTCCCCATTTTCCATTTATTATTATTATTATTATTATTATTATTATTATTATTATTATTATTTACATTGATGGTTTGGTAATTTGGTATTTTGTGATTATGGGGAGGTGGTCAAATATGAAATTAAAAAACATTTATTCTTGATATATATATATATATATATATATATATATATATATATATATATATATATATATATATATATATATATATATACATATACATATCTATATATATATATATATATATATATATAAAATATTAAAGAAGCATAATTAATCCATAAAGACCATAAACAGTAAAAATAAATTACTTCAAAATATAAAGTAAACTTTGTATTAATATATATATATATATATATATATATATATATATATATATATATATATATATATATATATATACAACTCTAAATATATATAACCAATATATTTATATATATATATATATATATATATATATATATATATATATATATTAACAATTATTAAATTATTATTTCTTTTTTAATATTTAAGTATATATATATATATATATATATATATATATATATATATATATATATATATATATAGTATATATATATATATATATATATATATATATATACCATTATATATAATATGTGAGTGAGTTTACTGCAGCCCATTTTTTTTTTGTTTGTATTGTTGCAATATTGTCAAAAAGAAAGAAATAAAATTACTTTAATATGATAATAATAATAATAAGTAATAATAATAGTTTGCTTAATTACTTTTGCCATTAAAAGCTTTTTTTTATGATTTTTAATGTTTCTTTTTTTTGTTTATGTATATTGAAATCTAAATTAGTATATATATATATATATATATATATATATATATATATATATATATATATATATATATATTTTCTGAATATATATATATATATATATATATATATATATATATATATAAATGGTGCTAAATGATTACTTTTTACTATTGAATTTAATCTCAAGTCATGTATAGAAACGGCTGCACAAACTTTCCTACTTTTATTTTATGATTATTATCATCATTATTTTTATTATTTGGGGGATAGGGGCTTGGGGGGCTGTATTGATTGACTGTAAATATTGTTAAATGTGCCAATAGAGGATAATGAAATAAATTGTGTAATTCTTAAACAGCAAAGATCACTAGTGTGTGATATTAAGTTTTATATATATATATATATAACTATATATATATATATATATATATATATATATATATATATGATATATATATATATATATATATATATATATATATATATATATATATATATTTATATACTCTATTGGAGTAATACCCACAGTAGTTTTAAACTTTAAGTTATATTATCTTTATGGAATTGAAAATGTGACTGGCTTTAATAAAATTTAATAATGTTTTGTTTGGTTTTTATTTGCCTATTCATGTCTTGTTTTGTGATAATTTGTTTTTTGTAATGGCTCGCTTGGTAATAAGAAGAAAGTCTCCCGAGATGCTATAAAACAAAAGATTGTAATGTTTCCAATAGCTTTCAATTGTAGTTTCCTTGTTAAATCATAATCTTTACTTTAATCTGTTGAGAGGAAAACTCTTCGAATTCTTCAACCGTTTTCTGCTCAATCTTGCGTAGTAGCTCTATGATAGACTATCAGAGTTGACTCGTCCTCTTACTTGTGGTCGTCCAGTTGAATTCTGTCCTAGCATTGTCATATTCAAGTATGCCGAGATAATCTCAAAAAGAAAAAAAAAGACTCGATTATCTGGCTTTGGAAACTTCACATCGTCTACCTTTGCATCGGAATAAGGCTAGAATTCCACACACATATATATATATATATATATATATATATATATATATATATATATATATATATATATATATATATATATATATATATATATATATATATATATATATATATAAATTTTTTTTTTATAATGTACAGGGACCCTACAGCTCAAAGAAGCATTTACTGGGTTGAAAATAATCAGCACCATGGGTAAGATCTGGTATATACATATTTTAAATGTTAAGGAAAATTTGAATTGCGAAATGAATATTCAGTCAAAAATAACTAAATAAAATTATATCGCTTACATTATAAGTAATCCTAATATTACATAATAAAATCATATGTTGTAAAGAGTATTCACTTCTTGAAGATACAAGAAAATAGTTACCGCTAAAGTTGTCTAAGATTCAGATAAAATATGGGATAATCTTTAGAGGTAGTTATGGACCATAAATAGGAAAAATGACGACTGACGACGAATGGCACGTCAGTTAAATTCAATCGATGAGATATGGCGAACCGATTGCTGGGTATAGGGCAACCAAAGGTGCAGTAGAGGAGGGTCCCGTGACATATAGTGACTGAGTGATATTGGCAATACGGAGGCGTGCAAGTATCACCTCGAATGAGATACCGTATGTCTGACCAAGGAGAGGGGTCCAAGTCCTGGTAAGCTGATGACGGAACGGCCTGTGCCTGCTGCAGCTGTAATCTTTGTGGAAGCTGGCAAAAAGAAGCCAAAATGTTGTGAACCTCTGCCGTTAAACAATAAAAATATTTAAAAATTGATTGACGACCGCATTAAATCTTGAAGGTATTCTCGGTCTTCTGGCGGGTGTTCTAGGCTCCTTCCGTGGAACCAATCTTCACTCCTGGATATACCACTGAAGTCTCTTCTCCCTGAGGTTATAATGACGAGGAGACTTCTTGAGGATTGGAATAAGATCAGGGTTGAGTTTTTCTACTTTATTTCCCTTAATCTTACCATACATGATGTGGGTCGGACCCCTGTCCTTGATATTTGTGCTTAATCGTGTGGCAACAATTTGCCAATAATATTATTATATGCTTAATTTAATCTCATTGTGTGATGAACGCCTATCGTGTTGTGTTTTCAAAAATTAGATGGCACACACGCTTGAGGAGCGGGGCTTAATTCAGATATAATTTTTACAACTCCGTTTTCACTAGATTTCGAACTCGGCTCTACAATATATATATATATATATATATATAACTTAATAACCTATATATATATATATATATATATATATATATATATATATATATATATATATATCATATATACTATATATATATATATATATATATATATATATATATATATATATATATGAACAGTTGGAAGGAGGATGCATGAGGACATACAAGGGATGGGAATAGGAAGCTCTTCTGGAAGGAAGCGCGAGGTTAAGAATGAAACAAGGGAATCTGCTTAGAATATGAATAGGGATGGTGCTTTTGTAACTGATGAAATGGATGTGAGGGGAGTGTGGAAAGAACACTTCGAAAATCTGCACAATATTAACAGTAATGATGAGGTGTTAGTGAATGTATGTGGTTTGATGGTGCAAGAAGGAATAATTTTGGGGATGAGGTTATTAGTAAGAAGGAGGAGGTAATGGGTACAAGGTTAGAAAGTTGAAGAATGGTATAATCTGCAGGTATAGATGAAATTACTAATGAAATGATCCAGGCAGGCGAGATGGTGATTGATTGGATTTGGGATTTTTGTGTATCAAAGCGTTTATAGAGGTATAGTTCCGAGGGATTGGAGGGAGAGCGGTAATAATTACCCTTATATAAGGGTAAAAAGAGATAATACTGTAGAAATTATGGGGAATAAGTTTATTGAGTGTTGTAGGGGAAGGTAGATGCTTACTGAGTATTTTAATTAGAAACTGGTTGAGTATTGAGGGGACTGATTGGTGAAGAATTTCTGTGCATTTAGAAGAATGGTAGAGGATGATTGGATCAAATCTTTACATTGAAACAAATGATTGAAATAAGGGAGAGAAGAATAAATTATTTTTGGTTTCATGGATTTACAACAGGCGTATGATAGAGTTAATAGGGAAGCTTTATGGCAGGTATTAGTGATATATGGTGTTGGTAGGCTTCTGAATGGAATCAAAAGTATGTATGACGATAGTGAAGCACATGTAAGAATAAATGGTGTCAATGGTATTGGATTTGGAGATTAATAGTGGAGTGAAACGGTTGTGTTATGTCTCCCTTGGTTATTCAATTTGTATGGATGGGATTATGAAAGAATTCTCGAGGTGGGGATGGCAGAAATGGTGTTAGAATGATGGAAATGGAGTGAGTGGAGGGTGCCCCTACCTATTATATGCAGGATGATTTGGTTCTGAATCTGAAGAGAGTTGAGAAGATTGGTGAGAGATTTAGCAGGTATGTAAAAGAGGAGGGGTTTGAAAGTAAACATGTGATAAAGTAAGGTTATGGTTGTGAGTGAGGACAGTCCTCAGTATGAAGTTATGTTAGATGGTGAGCAGCTGGAACAAAGTGTCTGAGTTTAAATATTTAAGATTTATGTGTTGGATGAGAAGGGAACGGATGATGCAGAGATTTGTAAGTAGGAAAACCAAAGGAAGGTGGCTGATTCAATTAAATCGTTGGTGAATGTAAAAGGGACTAAGTCTTAGTGCACTAGATTGACCCATGAGGGTATGTTGTTACCTGTGTTGTGTATAGTAGTGAGACTATGGTCTGGAATATGAAATATAGATCTAAAGTTCTAATGTTCCAGATGGACAATCACAAGACAATGCTGAGTGTGAAGAATTATCTAAATAGGAATGATGTATTAGAGTTGTGGTGAAAAGGGGGTAAATAGAGAATAAATGAAAGTATGTTGAAATGGTTTGGTCACGTGGAAAGGATGAATGATAGTCAGTTGGTTAAGCGGATGTATGAGTGGGAGTGTGTTGGGAACCGACCGGCTGGGAGACCGAAGAAAGTGGATTGAGTCGGTGAAGAATGTCAGAGAAATGTGAGTTTGTAGAGGCAGAATAAAGGTGTAGTGATGTGGGGTTTTGTATAGGGCGTTTAATTACTGGGTAAAGGATGAACCCTTACATTGACAATTTACCATAGTGAGGGTCTCGTGGTCCTATGGCTGGGGTGGATTTTCTGCCTGTGACGAGCTTCATAATTAATGTTCAGGGGCAGTGACTTTCTTTTCGACATTTGTCATCCTCTCCTACTGCTTTTCTTTTCCAGTGCTTGTAGCGCCATGACTCACAATATTGGGAAAATAAGAATATGTGAAGAAAGAAAGAAAGATATATATATATATATATATATATATATATATATATATATATATATATATATATATATATATATATATATACCTATATTTATATATATATATATATATATACATATATATATATATCTTACTCTCTTCTATATATTTATATCTATATATGCTATATATATATATATATCGCTGAAGGCGTCTGCTGCCCTCACCCAACACTTCATAGTGCTGACAATGTTCTTTTACACCATTCATACCTCCCAGGCTTGACAAGGCGTATACTCATTTGATTCTCTGTCTTCACCAGACTCACTCCATGGATACTTCTTTCGAGCAGACATGGACTTCCATCGCCAGGACCAGTTATATACGGTTTCTCTTCAACACTAGCGCCTCTCACAGCAGGATTCGAAAATCCTTGTTACCCCCTTTGGTTCGCTGGTCGACAGTTCGTTCTTGTCGTGCCGTTGGGAGAGTAGAGCTTCAGTAGTTACTCTTGATCGTCCAGTACCGGCCCCTCTTACCTTTGGTCTTCCTTACTCCCCTTCTTCCGGCTCCTGAGCGGACAGTTTTTCCTCAAGCTCTGTTCCACACAAGATACAGACCCTCTTTGTTGAGGCTTTCGAGACACCTTCTGTTGATGATTTTTACAGTTTGTCACCACCACTCACGGGTAGGCCCTATTCCAGGAGGGGTGTTGAACGCCTCAAAAATTCATCTAACATAATTATACAAATGAGCACAGGCCGCAGGCTTTTAAAGAGTGAGAGATTAAATTGAGTAGGAAACTCAGAAGATGGAAGAATTCCCCCAGAATAGAGGTGGCAGGAAGAAAGGAAGCACCGCAGCGAACTAGTCTGGGGTTACTAATATCAACACAAAACTCATGTGCCGACACAGCACTTCTTGCAAAGAGGGCGTCGTTAAGGTGGTGGTACACGAGTGGAAAGCTCACCTGCCGCTGCGGCAGAAAAGAGATAAAGCACCAATATCCATGCAGCAGCAAAGATAGAGGGGTCAAGTGAACTAGAAAGTGTGACAGTTTTATTGGCCTTTTGCTGCTGCCATACACTATGGCCCTCAGGTTGTCTGAGTCGGACGCTGCTGGACGTGTTTCACCTGGTTTCTTTGCTCTCCATGGACTAGTGATTTGACACCCTCCCCCTCTCCACTGTGCGGCACCTGTTGTTTCCCCATCGTTGGAGATAATTTGGAGGAACGCTGGCTAATCTCATAGGGTTCTCCCTGTTCCACTAACGGATCATACGGTGGATACTTTACCACCACACATTTCTCGTTGCTTTCCCTTCTCCATCACCTGCTCATCCGCCGGGATACACTACATCCCTGAACATAGATCACTTCTATATCTTTGACTGTTCTCAAACGGATAAAAACTATCGTTCTCCTCGCTCCCACTCGAATAAGTTCTCATCATGGTTAAGATCCTTCAATGGAATTGCCGCGGATACTACCCGAACTTTGAATAACTTACAATTTTAATTAAAACATTCACGCCGCCATGCATTTGACTCCAAGAGTTGCAACTTGTGGACGTGATTTCAACTGACCACATTCCTACACGACGCAATGGCCACCAGAGTCCACCTCTCGGAGGCCTTTACGTTGTGCTTCTTATATTTAGCTCCCAGCTGCAACTGTGGGGCAGGTGATCTCGCTCTCTTGAACCAACTACCCCCACTAGTGCTCCTCTTAGGAGATTTCAATATTTGTCATCCATTGTGGGGAGAAACAGTCACTTTCCCTAATGCTAACATTCTTATTGATCTGCTGGTTCCGTTTTCGTTGGGTGGTTTTAACGCTGAACTCCCGACTTACGAACGGCTGGATACCAATACTTCTTTCTATATTGATGTCTCTTTGTTCAGTGTATGTGGTGGATTGCTTTCGGTGGTCTCGTTTCGATGATCTGTGTGGGAGTGATCACTATCCAATTATTCTGGAAGAACTTGCACCGTCACCGCCCTTGCCTCCCAGCTCACGGTGGAGATAGGATGCTGATTGGCTCGCTTTTCACTCTGCAATGACGGTCTCTGTGTTCCCAAGTGCTGAGGTATTCCCTGCTATAGAGGATGCCTTCAGTTTCTTTTCGTCCATTGTTCTTAAGGCAGCAGAGACCCATATCCATCAGCCCCAGGCCTGCCAACTCTGGTGGTCTCAGGAGTGTTCGAAGGCGAATCGGGAAAAGCGAAAGCTTTTCTCCAACTTCAAGCGTTCTCCAACGATGAACAATAAGATTATTTACAAGGCTGCGGCTACTGTGAGATCTCTTACATTAACCACTTTTGTGCTCTGGGCTCTACCTACCTTCGTTCCCTACAGCCGATAGTTAACTCCTGACTACATCTTATCACCTCAACAGGAGGTGGTGGAGGATCTTCTCACAAGCGCTCTAGATCTCACCTCCCATTCTGCACTTCGTTTACCCCGGGATTTCCTGATACTTTCGGACCCAGCACCAGTTACCGACTTGCTTGGTTATAGTTTGCAACTACTCTTTGTGTATCTCAAGTGTATCTCACTATGGTGAGACTTTTCAAACAAATCATTGGCTCTCCACCTCTGGTTCTTCCCCAAGAGGGGTGAGCTTTCATTATAATCATCTTTTTATCCTGTGTATGGTATCAGGTGCCTGTAGAGTGTAGGGATGGTGCCCTGCCAATTCCCGAATGTTATCGTTCGTGACGCTCCGTCACCGCATCCGGCTTCGGCCTTTCTCTCTTGGGTTTGTTTAACAGACTTTGCCAGGTAGTGAGTGTTTTTCCCCTCCATCTGGTTGACTGCTTATGTGGTCCCTATTTCTAAACCTGGTAAAGATTCGCACAGGGCGGATAACCAACTGTCTAGCTACTTGCCTTGCTTGTGGCTACCGTAGAAAATGGTGGCTGGTCGCCTTATTCCTGTGTTGGAGGGCTTGCACGTTTTTTCCGACTTCCAGTTTGGCTTCCGGCACCATCGTTCGACTGAGGATCCATTGCTTCGCCTTGACCATGATACTCGTGAGGCCTTTTCTGCTAATAACCTAATGCTGGCGGTATTCTTTGACCTGGAGAAGGCATATGATATCACGAAGTTACATTCTTTGGGGCTCCGAGGTCAGTTGCCTCAGTTTATTCATCGACTGTTGACTAATCGCTCTATCAGAGTTCGTTGCTCTTCGGTGTTATCTTGATCTTTCATGTTGGATGAATTGGTTAGCCAGGGTAGTGTCCTCAGCGTCTTGCTTTTCGCCATCGCTTTCAATGATATCGTCGACTCCATTCCGGACACGGTCAAATGCTCTTTGTATGTTGATGACTTAACCCTTTATGTTTCCGGAGCTCGTGTGTCACACCTTGAGCGTCGACTCCAGTTGGCCATCAATAAAATCTAACTAGGGCGATTCACATGGATTTCGGTTTTTCCCTTTTAAGATAATGGCTATATTGTTTCGGCAGTGGGGTGGGAGGGGTAACCGCCTCCTTCCTCAGCCGACTCTCACCTTAAGTGGAGCACCCGTTCCGGTAGTGTCAGAAATCAAATTCCTTGGACTCGTCTTCGAAGAAAACCTTTCTTATGCTCCACATACTTCTCCGTCATCTCTCCTGAAAGTCTTTGGGGGGAGGGACTACCGCAGATCTCTCCAGAGCCTACACTCTGCTCTAGTTTTGTCCAAATTGGACTACGGAAGTGTTGTGTATGGTAAGTCCTCGACCACCTTTTTTCTCACCCTTGATCCTGTCCAAAATGCAGACCTTCGGATAGCTACTGGCGCCTTTCGTTCTTCCCCTCGAGTGAGTTTGGAGGTGGAGGCCAACGTGCTGCCCCTCTCTCGTTGAAACGTAGCATTTTCTGCTCCTCCGACGCAACCCACCCACTTGACTCTGACTCCGCTATTGGAGGGTGTTTATACATTGGGAAATTACTGGTTTTGCGGAAATTGTTTTCTGTCTGACACATCTGCACATCCCTCTTCTGAGGGTACTGTCTTATTCCCACGAGATAAGCCATTCTCCCTGGTTATATCCGGCACCCTCGACTTCGCTCTGTCATCGCTATCCAGGCATATACCCATCGAGCTTTGGGCTTCCCTTTTGTTGCGTTCGGTGGTCATTGCGGCTATATCCCAGTCTACGGACAGCTAAAATGATCACTGGAGTTGGCGCTTCTGCGGTTTCCCGGACCACTCTAACTTGCTCCATTGGCGGCGGAGCTGGTTGTCATTTTAATGTCACTCTAGGATTCCTTTTATCACTTTACATGCCTCATACGTTATTTACTTGGACTCTCGTAGTTCCCTAGAGGCCCTTCAGATCCTATATCCAAAATCTCATCTGGTGTTGGCTATTCAATGATTTCTTCATCGACTTCACAACAGAAGGAAGCAGGTCACTTTGTGCTGGATTCCACTCCATCTGGGTGTGGCTGGCAATGAAACGGCCGACAGCTAAGCCAAGGTGGCGTCCACTGATCTCCACTGAATTTCAAGTTTTATTCCCCTTAGCATTAGAATGGAATATCTTCCTTCCTCAGACTTTACCATCAGATTTCATCGGGGTTTCAGAGTTCGTTGGCAGGAATGTTGTAGCTCTAACGACCGTGGCTCGAAGCTTCGAGGGATCAAACCCCAGTTGGGATCTTGGTCATCCGCCTTTCGAAGAAACCGCCAGCAGGAGACTATTTTGGCCCATCTTCGAATCTGTCACACCTTGCTCACTCAGGGGCACTATATGTCTTGGTCTTCTCCCCACCCCATTACCAATTTTATCACATTCATATCCCTCTGTCAATACATCATCACTGTTGCTTCTCCTAATTTGACCATTGTCCGACGCAAATTCTTTCTGGATATTGGAGAGGCTTCCTCCCACAACAAACTGACTAGTATTCTCGCAAAGTCACCTACATTTAATAGTGCCGCGGTTTTCGCTTTCATTTCCGAGGTTCAACTGTATCCCCTGGTTTAGTTTATAGTTCTATGGCAGCTTCCTTTACCAAACTGCTCCAGGTTGTGCATAAAAAAACACACAATATATATATATATATATATATATATATATATATATATATATATATATATATATATATATATATATATATATATATATATATCTATATACTATATACTATATATATATATATATATATATATATATATATATATATATATATATATATATACCTATATATATATATTTATTATATATATATATATATATATATATATATATATATATACATATATATATATATATATATATATATATATATATATATATATATATATATATATATATATATATATATATATATATATATACATATATATATATATATATATATGTATATATATATACTATATATATATATATATATATATATATATATACTACTCTATATATATATATATATATATATATATATATATATATATATATATATATATATACCTATATAGTGAAAGAAGAAGTATGTGGATGCTGAAGTAGAACTCATTGCTTTATTAAATTTTTTACAGTCCATAAACAGTTAAAAGTAATAAAGAAGCATGGTTGAATATTTCAGCCCAATTATATAAGAAGGAAAATAGAAGACCTGGGAAAGAAATGAGGTAAATGAGCAGTTTGGAAGACAGACAGATGGGGAATAGGAGGCTCTTCTGGAAGAAAGCGCGAAAGGTTAAGAATGATAATAAAGAATCTGCTTAGAATAATGAATAGGGATGGTTTCTTT
>JABUQX010036824.1:17500-20000 GCA_015478945.1 Trachelipus rathkii
TGATAATTAATAACGAGAATAAAATCGTGGTAAATCCATAAGTAAAGGTGTTAAAAATTGATTATAGCAAACTTGGATATGTGTAGGTATCCTGATCAAACTGTTCGCAGATTCGTAAAGAATTACTAAATGAATTTTAGTCTCTTTCCCTTCTGTGTCAGTATGAAAGAAGCTCAACGAACTCACTGGGGTTTAGCGTTGCAATTCCATAAATAGAGGAAAGAACCTGGGCTATTTGGGTGAGAAGATGTGTTTCGTGAGAGATTGTAAGATATTCAAAGGACTGGAAAAATTTGTTCCATTAGGGTTGGCAACAGCAGACCATAAGAAAATTGGTGTTAGTAGGAAGACAGATTTTAAACATATAAACAGAATTAGGCAGATTTCAAAATTTCGGGAAGTGTTATAGAAGAATGTTTTATGTTTATATAGGCCGACCAACACAATTCAGCTCGAAATTGTAAAATAAGTTTATATCTTTAGAGATATTTAGGATCTCAGAGAAAGAATCCTTGTTTAGTTGGGTCTCCGACCAGTAAAATATTCGGATGAGAGGCTTAATAAGCGTGATGTTGGACCAGATTCAGAAATTAGCAAGTGCGGCCACGTACATTAGCAAAGTCGATAGAACAGACCAACCTCTACGTCCAACCCTTTCCCACGACTAACAACCCGCGATCCTGAAATTTAGACACAACAACGCTGCCACAACTCACGCCCAAGTAATCAATAATAATAATTATAATCATATATTAATAATAATAATATAATAATAATAATAATATGAATAATAATACATAATAATAATAATATAATAATAATAATGATATAAAATAATTCATATTATCAAACGAACTAACATTTAAAATTCAAAATTCAAATTAAAATACTATATATATATATATATATATATTATATATATATATATATATATATGATCATATATATTATATTATATATATATAATATATATATATATATATAGTATTTCAGAGAGAGAGAGAAAGGAGAGAGGAGAGAAGAGAGAGAGAGAGAGAGAGAGAGAGAGAAGAGAGAGAGAGAGAGAGAGAGAGAGAGAGAGACGAGAGAGAGAAGAGAGAGGAGGAGAGCAGAGAGAGAGAGAGAGAGAGAGAAGATGAGAGAGAGAGATGAGAGAGAGAGATATATAGATAGATATGTACACACATAGAAGATTTTTACTCTCCTAGTTAAACTTCCTTAAAATAACATTAAGAAAAAAACAAAAAAAAAAAAGAAATTGAGTGATGAAAAAGTAAAAGTCGAATTTTCTTTGAAGCTTCAAAAAAGCATTTTCAAAGACGAAAAGTTTTGTAGGCATTTTATTGCTTCCTTTTATTGAAATGCAAAGGCATCAAGGATTTATTTCTCGACACGATCCAATCTCTTTCCTTCTCCTCCTTCTTAAGAATTCTTAAAATTTAATTAATGTTTTATGTAGAACAGGGTTGATATGATCAGGAATAGGAAAATAGGCTAAAGAGTAAGTATATATATATATATATATATATATATATATATATTATATATTATATATATATATATAATATATATATTTATAATATTATATATTATATATATATATATATATTATATATATAAATCTAATAATATATTATATATATATATATATATATATATATAACTTAGTGATGTAAATCGGATGTCAAATTTTTGACATCCGCGGATGCGGATGTTAATGTGACTCCGCGCGATACCGATGCCGGATGGGAATGCGAATGTCAGCCAACAAATTATTAAATATTTATACAGACACATAAATTTCAATTAATACATTTGGATATTTTAATATATATTATATCATATATAAATAATATATATATATATATAATATATATATATACTATACTATATAATAGCGAGCTTTTGGTCTTTCAATGAGCTGAGATTTTCCACAGGTTGCGGGACGAAGACCCAACTCGCTTTGCATCCCACCATCCACTTTCCCCAACCTCCACCCATCAGAAAGTGGCTTACAAAAATTATGCTCTTAACTTTGAAGTCATAATTTCTAATACTCAAAATTTATATGAGGTAAATTATGCTTTAAAAATAAAGGTTTTTCTGCCTTCTCGCCCAGAAGTCGCATACGCTTCTCATCGTAAATGAGACAAGCTGAGCTAAATAATTGTTCACTTGCAACACTGCAACAACATAATTATTTGAATTACTTTATAAATTTTAAAACAAAATCAGCTTTTCATTACAAATAAATAATAAAGATAAAATTAAAAAAAAAAACTATTTTATTGAAGTATATATATATATATATATATATATATATTATATATATATATATATATATATATATAAATATATATATATATATATATAAATTATATATTATCATATATATATATATTATACTAACTAGTATTATATATATATATACATCGCATCCTCATGAACAAAAAGTGCGGATTGCGGATGTTTCCAGAGAATTTAGTTGCGGATGCGGATG
>JABUQX010036825.1:10000-22618 GCA_015478945.1 Trachelipus rathkii
TTATTTTCTAATACTTTTTCTGCTGATTATTTTGTTGTTTTTTTCATATTTTAATGAAAAGGTAACCGGTAATAATGTAGTTCCATTTCTGCCTTTGAGGTATTAACGCAATCTAAATACTAGAAAACATTTTCTTTTACAAAATCTGTGTATCAAGAATTTTAACATTTTAATGATTTCGTTAACGTATAATTTTAAATGTATATTTTCAATAAAAATATTTAAAAAGGCGCTACTAAATCATCTTTTTATTTTTCTCTTGTTCACTGTGATGGAATGAAGGAACTGTTGTCCAAACCAAAATGTGTATTAGGTATTGTATAATATCTGTTTTTATCAGATTATC
Source organism: Trachelipus rathkii (assembly GCA_015478945.1). Taxonomy (NCBI): domain Eukaryota; kingdom Metazoa; phylum Arthropoda; class Malacostraca; order Isopoda; family Trachelipodidae; genus Trachelipus; species Trachelipus rathkii. Next base: position 10,347 of record JABUQX010036825.1, read on the forward strand.
GATACATTGTATCAAATATTTTTTAATATTTTTAATTCTAATAACGGAATCTATTTATTATCTTCTAGTCATTAAAATTTAAATATACATTCAATTGTACTTTTGTATTATTAAATTTTAAATATTAACTTTTTTCATTCTCATTTATTTCAAATATTTAAAAGCCATATCAGTGAAAATCTTGAATAAAATGCCAACTAAGTTCGGCTGGGCTTTTTGGGTTTTTATTAGTTGGATTTTTTTTGTCGTGGTTTTTTATGCTGAACCCTGCTTTGTACTCACTGAATGTGATAGAGATAAAGTCATTAATGAAAAGTAGAAAATAGCTAGATAGGATAGAACACTGGAGGCATCTCACTATTAATAGATTTAAAGCAGAGGTCCCCAACATTTTTGTCTCGTACGACCATTACCATGTTTTCGCAGTTTTGGGTAGACCCCTATATATATATATATATATATAATATTATATATATATATATATATATAATATTATATATATATATATATATATATATATATATATATATAATATATATTATATATATAATATATTATATAATATATATATATATATATCTATTTTATATATATATATATATATATATTTAAAAATATAACACATATATATATATATATATATATATATATATATATATATATATATTATATATAATATATATATATATATATATATATATATATTATATATATATATTTTATATATAGCAAATGGTTATAACATGATAATGCGAAATATCCCTCTGTCCCTTCACTTGCTTCACGTTTCACGATTTCCTAATTATAAATAAAACCCTGCTTATGGCAACATCAAAAAACTAAAGTCATGATCAGCGCAATTTATCTATCTTTGCTAACTACGAGTACAAAACTAAAATTAAAAAAAAAATAATATACTTACTTTTCTCGGGCACTCCCAAACAAAATGACATTGATTCACTTTAACTTTAATTCACTTTAATTTGTATGTGCCTAACTCCCAGTTTATATTTTTGAAAAATATTTATTAACACTTTTCCTTTTCAAGACTCAGGAAACAAATGAATGTATTTGTCTCTCACATTCGTATTTATTGACTGACGAATTGAACAAGTCAGTGCAAGTACGAGTCTTACTGTGCTGTCTTCGCGAAGCTCTGAGACAAGAATGGACAAGAATTTCTACTGCGCGTATGCGTGTAACATGATGATAATGGTATATCATGTGCAAGTTTTTATAAGTTTAAAGTGTATTGCGACCACAAAGCGAATGGCTACATACTTACACAATTTTATGAAACATACCAATTTAATTTGATTAATATGCAATGCTCAAATGAGATCCACTATCGTTGACCCCTATTTACATCTCATGGACCCACAACTTTATTAGAACAGAACCCTGAGTAACAACTATTTGAACCGAACCCTAGGTAACAACTATACTAACAGATTTAAAGAATGAACGTTGTCCGTCTATAACTTCTGTTTTAGAGAGACAAGAAAGGAAATCCGATAGGAAGCTACAGAGAGAAGGATAGATACCGAAAAGGGAAGTCTCTAAATCAAAGCTTTGTGCCAGACTCTATCAAACTCTTTCAATATGTCCTGGGATAAAGAAAGAGATTGAACGAAATGCCAAAGAGCAGAGGACCAATAATAATCAATAAAAATTAAAGAAGATCACGAGTAGAGCATTCCTATTTAAAACCATAATGGCGATCAGGATTAAGATTGGAAAAATTAAGATGTTTCCAATTCTTCCTTTTAAGGATATACTCGGAAAATTTGGAAATATCGGAAGTCGAAGAGATATTACGATGGTTAGATGATTGACTGTGGTCCATCTTCTTTGAATAAAAACCTGACTGCAGCACGAATTGGAGGTCGAAATAGATAGACATAGACGAAACTGTTTACCAAGGAAGGGTTTTTATTTTTTATGAGAAAAATTTGATTTCATATGGACTTTAAACTTTTAAAGGGTTATCAGATATCAACGTTTTTTGTATATTTGATTTTAGTTTTCGGAAAATGGGCAGAATAAGAATACATCATTTTTGACACCAATGATGCTGAAAACCGCGAATGTCGCAGAAATTAAAGTTATAAGAAGACCACGAAGCAGAAAAAGTCGGTAACTCCGTAATGGTATCAACCCCATCACCGGAAGATGTCAACTTCCAAGTGGTGAGGAGGAGAGGGCTGGTTGAGAGGCTATTTTTGAATTCCGCTACTTTTTAATTCTTAGAGACTTTGTTAATTTGCGCCATTTTTATAAGCTGTTAAAAGATCAAGTGTGTTAAGTGTGTGGGAATGTGTGTGAATAAAAGATGTTTTACTGGACAAACCAGCAGATATTCCTGTGTAGGAAGGTGTGGGAATATAGCGCGAAAAGGGAAGAACCACAGACACTTCTGTGTAGGAAGGCGTTGGAATGAGACGCGAAAAGGGACGAACAACAGACACTCCTGTGTAAGAAAGCGTGGGAATGAGACGCGAAAGGGGACGAACCCCTGTGTAGGAAGGCGTGGGAATGTAGCGCGAAAAGGGAAGGACCACAGATACTCCTGTGTAGGAAGGTGTGGGAATGTGACGCGAAAAGGAACGAACAACAGACACTCCTGTGTAAGAAAGCGTGGGAATGAGACGCGAAACGGAACGAACCACAGATACTCGTGTGTAGGAAGGCGTGGGAATGTGAAGCGAAACGGAACGACTAACCATTGAGTATAGGAGGAGTTTAACCGGATGATGTTCCCAAACACCCCATATGACCAATGATGGTGATTTGGTCCTATCTGAGGCTCTCAACCCTCCTTCACACATACATACACACACACGCATTTATATATATATATATATACTATTATATATATAATATATACTAGTATATATATATTATATATATACATAATATATATATATATATATAATATATATATATATATATATATATATATAGTAGTTGTGCAGCAGTTTGACCTCTAGCACCCTTTTCGATATGAAGGAATAGAGCTATCGGTCTGAAACTTGGAATATAATGTATATATGGGATAAGGACGAATCTTCGACGAGTTTTTCAAGTCTGTATGGAATGTAGTTTAGAGGGGGGTCACCCCCGAGAGCGGTAGCCGCTACGTTCGGTATACCCTTTTGGCTTTCAAAACCCGAGATTGAGTTAAGCCTAACGAGAGTTATGGGCTCGAGAGGTCGTGATGACGTAATTCCTCGTGCGGAAGACGAGATTGTACGTGCAGTGCGCGAGCGCGCGCGTGCGCATACACATACACATTATTATTATTATTATAGTCGAAGATTCGATTTCCGAAGGAAATCGAATCTGAGTCGAAAAACGATCCCTGTAAGGGATCGTTTTTTTACGCACTCCGACTTCGGATTCCGCCAAGGTTTCTTCTTCGCATCCGGTTAGAGTTCGATATATATCTACATGGGTTAGAGTTAACGTATCGCTTTCAAACTTGGTATATGTTCTATGAAGGTGATAAACTGATCCCTCGCGAGTTTTGGTGACCGTAGGTCACCCCTAAGGGGGTGTTGCCCCCTTAGCGCCAAGGTCAAATTCGTCCTGAAAACCCTGTTAGGCTTAACGTATTGGGCTAAAATTTGGATGTGAGTTATATGATGACGTAATCTCGTCGGAGACGAGATTACGTTTCTCTGTGTCCCCCCGTAAGGGGGGAGCGCTGCCCCTCTAAAAATTAAAAATAATCATAGAAGATTGAAACTCAGAGAAAGGCTGGAGGAGTCGGATTCGGAGACGGAGTCGGAGTTGGATTCGGTTTCGGAGTCCAGGGACCCCACCGGAGATGGGTCCCCCCTTTGAAAAAAAGAAGAAGAAATGCATGGAATGCAAAACAGAGGAAGAAGAAAGGGAGAAGAAGAAAGGAAGAAGGAGGGGGAAAGGAGGAAGGAAGAAGAATGAGGAAGGAGGAGTCTGAGGAGTAGGCACAGACACCGGTGCTGGAGCCACTGCGGTGCCAAGTTAATAAACATTTGTGTAATGATACAATATTTGTGTCTTTATATAGGTTATTGGATCTGTAGATTTCGAAAATAATGGTTTCAGAACCATCAAGAAAAAAATAAATAAATAAATAAATAAATAAATAAATAAAATTTCTTACACTTTTTATGTTTATAACTTACAAATTTACGTTTTTACATACCCTAAAGCAGTAAATCACTAAATCAAGCCACCATCCAGCCACCATCCAGCCCCCCTCCTATCACCTCCTCCCTGACCATCTGTGAATATATTGATCTATTGATGTAGAGGGTCACATTTCGAGTAGTATTTTGGATAAACATAACATAAAACCAAGTTCTTTATACAAAGCAACATATTATCGCTGACAAGTAACAAAGTTTTCACATTAAAACCAACGTAACACTTAGCAGTCAATCTGAACTAAAAAAATAATGTTACAACGCAAACATTAACTCATCTTATATCTCTCTAGGAATATACGGTCAACATTAACAAAGTTTCACAATTAACAACAGTAAAGTAACTAACATAGCATACCAAAACGTAACTTATTCACCTTGTCAAGCATTTCCTCTAACATAACATGTTAATATTTACAGCGACTGAACATGGTAATTATTTAACTTAAAATTTAGCTATAACTTGTGTAATTATCATATAGACCGGTGAAAGTAATGCTAACGTAACAAAGTTTTCCTATAAATAGAGCTAACTTGATGTAACATGAACTAAGAATAAAAATGAACAACGACAAACCTGACACATCTTAGGTAAGAATAAACACGCTTAACAATTAACAAAGATCCATCACCTAACACCAAGTAAAGTAACTACAAGACTCAACAAAAAATCACCATTCCATCAATGCTTTATCAAAACATATCTCCAACATGACAATGTTAATTTTTTACTTTAACATAGTAATAATTAACAAAAAATTTAGCATAACCATACCTAACCCAGCATAATGCCTAATGGGTAAAGACAAACAGTAAAGTTTTATACTCTCTGTGGAGAAGCTAAACTATGAACATTATCATACTCACACACACACACACTACACACACACACACAGCACACAACACCACACCAACAGAATGCGGCACAACACCCAACAACAACCAGATGAAATAAAACAGCATCTCATCAAATGGTAGTCATAAATCGAACATACGAGGGAAGTAAAACAAGTTTTCGTATTTTATAACATATAATTTTTCATTGAAAAAGCGTTATATAAATACAATAAAAACATAATAAAAATAATAAGTTTTAATTTTAATATATTAATTCATCTGATCAGCGAACATAGGTTCAAGTTGGTAACGTTCATATATTCTCTCAAGATTCAATAGCTTTGGAAAGAATGTAAGTAAATGAAATGTTCTCGCAAACAAGTAAACATTTTTCGGCATATGGTCGATTCCTAACAGCAACTCATTCTCTCAATACAAGAGAGAAGTAACTCAATGCCAAGCTCGAATAGTTATTAAAGCATTTCTGTATACCGCATTATATGGGAAACCACATGTTTCGGTGTAAATATCGTAGATTACTCCGTGAGCTATATGTATTAAGTCATCGAGTATGTCAACATCGTTAAGAATGCGATGTTAAGTCGTTTTTTATTTTAAGCAACGCTGGTAGATATTTTCAGGTGTTGCGAACTGTTGAAACCTTATACATGGTGGCGATAGAAGGTCACACAATCGACGGTTTCCAAATATTGGCGTACCTCAAGGGTTTTAATATTGTCACACCGACGAGAACACCACGTCTATTCTAATTAGAACCAACTTATGTTGTCTTCCTCTGTTAGATATTTCACCAAGCGTCGATCTATCGGGTAACAAACACTTATCCTCTACCCATGTAGCAGCGATGTCGATAATCTTGATGATCCATCGGCACAAACGAATAAAGGTCTATTATTGTGACCCTTTGCAGAAATACAAGCAAACGTAAACCGACTGGCCAATTTGGTTTTACGATTAAATATAAATGACACATCATTGGGAATAACGAAGCTCCTCGTGAAGATATCAACAACAGATGTAGAGATGCGAGGAGATGTCATCGTGCCAGTACAGTGAAAAAATGGACTACTGACGGAAATCGTATGCGTAAACAACCCTTATAGGTAATGAGATTCTTTCTTTCAGCCAATCAGAAGAAAGTAAACAAAGAAATACAAACGCACAAACGAACCATATCTGTTCAAAAGGGTATATAACAACCACCAACAACACAACAACAACAAACAACAACAACACAACAAACAACAACAACAACAAAACAAAACAACAACAACAACAACAATAACATAGTACAAAAATAAGTTCTTTATATACCAACCAACGAATATATGCTAACGTAACATTGTTTTCACGTTAATAAAGCTAACATAGCATTACCAGAACTAAGAATATATTGTACAATAACAAAATCTAACACACCTTACGCTAGAATAAACAACTAACATTAACAAAGTTCCATACTTAACAGCAGTAAAGTACCTACCCCAGCGTACAAGACGTAAAAACCTATTCCACTTTTTCAAAGATATCTCTAAACAATATCATTGTTAATTTTACATTAACACTATTTATTATGTCACATCTTCGAGTATCATTTCGGATAAACATAGCAGAAAAAAAAAAACAAAATGAGTTCTTTATATACTAACTAAGCGAATATAGGTTAACATTACAATGTTTCCACAATAATAATAAACCTAACATAGCATCATATGAACTAAAGAAAATAATGTTTAACAACGACAAACTTTAAACACCAAACTTAACGCACTAATATTAAACAGTTAACATTAACAAAGTTCCACACTTAACACCTGTAAAAGTAATGACATTGCATACAAACGTAACCTTTCATACTTTTTTAATAAGTTCTATATATATACTGGCCCACGAAGATATGCTTACGGAACAAAGTTTTAGCTTCAAATAAAGCTACATGTCCATAACCTGACTAGAATATAATGTACAATGACAAAACTAACATACCTCATCCATGAATAATCAGCTAACATCCCTGAAAATTCCCTACTTATCAAAGGTAAACGTAGCTACAGGTCATACAATACTTCGATAATGTTCACGCGCTTTCGAGCATAATTAGCAGCAGATAACAGCCGTATCATCTAACAAAATCCCTTAACAAAGTGACCAATCTATCAAGGATGCCACCATCTTGAACTTGAATTGACACTATCCTCATCAAAGTGTCAATCGTTTCGAATATAACATCATTTGACCTAATCGATAAACGTAGACATTAGCAAAATTCTAGGGTAAACCTAACATTACCCAACAAAAACTTAACCTAGGCTCACATTTCAATCACATCATCGTCAGTTAACACAGTAATATCTTACAAAAACTCATCATTTCTCTAACAAATCTGTGCTAACATACCTACGCGTATGAATAATCCGCTAAAATCCTGAAAATTCCCCTACTTATCAAAGATAAAGTAGCTAACAGGTCATACAATACTCGAAATGTTTCCCACTTTTCCCAGCATATCGGCAACAGGTAAAGACGTATTAACTAACAGATTCCCTTAAAAAAGTGGCCATTTCTATCAAGATACCAGCATCTTGAACTCTGAATTGACACTATCTTCATGAAAGTGTTCACTCGTCTCGAAGGTAATACACATCAGTTTGAAAGCTATGAAATAAGCGTAGACATTAGCAAAATTCTCGGCACAAACCTAACATTACTCCACCAAAATCTTAAACATAGCCATTCACGTTTTCTAACTATATCATCGCCAGTTAACAAGTAATAATCTTACAAAATCATCATTTCTTCAACAAATCAGTGTTAATTTTCACCCAGTCATAGTAATATTTAACAATAACGTACCTAAACCTTACGAATAAACAGCTTTCATTAACCATGAGTATCTAAAGCAACACATCACCTCCCAAGAAGAAACCCAATGGGATTCAACGGGCCATTGAAAAGGGGTTGAATCCTGAGTAGGGATCTACCCCGAGGGGTGTAAGCGGTTTTACGCCTCCGAAGGAGGGGTAAGGTCTCAGCCCTGCGGGCTGAGACCTAAAACCCGCTTACACCCCTTCGGGGTGATCCCACTCTCAGGATTCACACCCTTTCAATGGGTGAATCCATTGGGTTTTCTCTTGGGAGATGGTGTTGCTTTAGATACTCTTTGTTTAATGAAAGCTGTTTATTCGTAAGTTAGGTACGTTATGTTAAAATATTACTATGACTGGGTGAAATTAACACTGATTTGGTGGGAAATGATGAGTTTTGTAAGATATTCACTGTGTTAACTGGCGAAATGATATGTAGAAACGTGAGGCTATGTTTTTAGATTTTGTTTGAGTAATGTTAGTTTTGTCCGAGAATTTTGCCAATGTCTACGTTTATTATAGCTCAAATGATGTTATACTCGAGCCGAGTGACACTTTGATGAGATTAGTGTCAATTCATAGTTCAAGATGCATGTATCTTTGATAGAATGGCCACTTTTTTAAGGGAATCTGTGTTAGATAATACGTCTTTACCTGTTGCAGAAATGCTGGAAAAGTGGAACATTTCGAGTATTGTATGCCTGTTAGCTACTTATCTTTGATAAGTAGGGAATTTTTCAGGATGTTTAGCGGATTATTCATACGCTAGGTATGTTAGCCAGATTTGTTAGAGAATATGGAGTTTTTTGTAAATATACTGTGTTAACTGGACGATGATGTGTTAGACACGTGAGCCTAGGTTTAAGTTTTTTTTTGTTGAGTAAGTTAGGTTAGTTAGATTTTGCTAATGTCTACGTTTATTTCTAGGTCAAATGATGTTCTACTCGAAACGAGTGACACACACTTTGATGGAGATAGTGTCAATTCATAGTTCAAGATGGTGGCATCTTGATAGATTGGTCACTTTGTTTAAGGGATTTTTGGTTAGATAATACGTCTTTATCTGCTGCTAATATGCTCGAAAAGTCGGAACATATCGAGTATTGTATGACCTGTTAGCTACTTTACCTTTGATAGTAGGGAATTTTTCAGGTGTTAGCTGATCTATTCCATGCGTGAGGTATGTTTAGGTTTGCAATTGTACTTATATTCTTTGTTCAGGTTTATGACATGTTAGCTTTATTGAATCTAAAACTTTGTTCCGTAAGGCATATCTTCGTGGCCAGTATACTATATAAGAACTTAATTAAAAAGTATGATAGGTTACGTTTTTTGTATGCAATGCTAGTTACTTTACAGGTTTTTTTAGGTGTGGAACTTTGTTAATGTTAACTGTTTAATTATAGTGCGTAAGTTGTGTAAAGTTTGTCGTTGTACATTATTTTCTAGTTCATATGATGCTATGTTAGCTTATTAATTTGTGGAAACATTGTAATGTTAACCTATATATCCGCTGGTTAGTATATAAAGGTAACTCATTATCGTATATTCGTTTATCCGAAATGATACTCGCGATGCTACGTAAATCAATAGTGTTTAATGTAAAATTAACAATGATATGTTAGAGATATGCTTGAAAGTGTGAATAGGTTACGTCTTGTACGCTGTGTTAGGTTCTTTACTGCTGTTAAGTATGGAAACTTTGTTAATGTTAGTTGTTTTTATTCGTGTGTACGGTGTGTTAGTTTTGGTTAATTGTACATTATTATTCTTAGTTCTGGTAAAGCTATGTTAGCTTTATTACTGTGAATAACAATGTTACGTTAGCATATAATTCGTTGGTTGGTTAGTATTAAAGAACTTATTTTTGTACTATTGTTAATTGTTGTTGTTGTTGTTGTTGTTGTTGTTGTTTGTTTTTGTTGTTGTTGTTGTTGTTGTGTTGTTGGCGAGAATATATACCTTTTGAACTGATATGGTTTCGTTTGTGCGTTGTATTCTTGTTTATTTCTTCTGATTGGCGAAAGAAAGAATTTCATTACCTAATAAGGGTTGTTTACGCATACGATTTCCCGTCAGTAGGACATTTTTGTTGTACTGGTACGATGACATCTTCCCGCAATCTCCCGTCTGTTGTTGATATGCTTCACAAGGACTTCGTTATTCAATGATGTTCATTTATATTTAATCGTAAACCAATTGGAGTCAGATACATTAATTGTATTCTGCCAAAAGAGTCAAAATAATAGACCTTTTATTCGTTTGGTGCTGATGGGTTCATCAAGATTATCGAACATCGCTGCTACATGGGTAGAGGATTAAAGTATTTGTTTTCCTGAGAAGATCAACGTTTAGTGAAATATCTAACTGGGAAGGCAACATAAGTGGTTCTAATAGAATAAAACGTTGTGTTCTCGTCGTGTGACAATATTAAAACCCTTGAGGTACGCCAATATTGGAAACCCGTCGATTGTGTGACCTTCTATCGCACATGTATAAGTTTCCACAAGTTCGAACACCTGAAAATATTAGCAGTGTTTGCCTTTCAAATAAAAAACGAATTAACAACGCATCTTAACGATGTTGACATACTCGATGACTTAATCATATAGCTCACGGTGTAATCTACGATATTTACACCGAAAACATGTGGTTTCCCATATAATTCAGTATACAGGAATGCTTTAATAAACTATCAGCTTGGATGAGTTAACTTCTCTCTTGTATGAGAGAATGAGTGCTGTTGAATCGACTATCGAAAAATGGTTTATGTTGCTGAGAACATTTATACTTAACATTCTTTCAGGGTATTGAATCTTTAGAGAGATAAATATAGAACGTACCCAACTTGAATTCTATGTTCGTTTATCGTGAAATTAAATATATTTAAAATAACTTATTTATTTTTATGTATTTTATATGTTTTTATGTATTTATATACTGCTCTTTTAAACACATTGAAAATTATATGTTATTAAAATGAAAACTTGTTTTACTTCACTCGTATGTTCGATTTATTGACTACATTGATGATTGATAGCTGTTTATTCATCTGGTGTTGTGTGTGTGTGCGTGTGGGTGTGTGTGCGTGTACGTGGTGTGTATGTTATGTGAATGTGAAGATGCGTGGGGTGTGTTAAGTATGTAATGTTCAATAGTTTAGCTTTACAGAGAGTAAAAACTTTATTTTGTTTGTCTTTTTACCCATTAGGCATTATGCTGGTTAGGTACGGTTATGCTAAATTTTTTGTTTAATTATTTCAAATGTTAATGTAATTTACATTTCTCATATTGTAAAGATGTTACAAAAAGAATGAATGGAATGTGTTTTTTTTGTGAGTCTTTTAGTTACTTTACTGGTGTTAAGTGTGGATCTTTGTTAATGTTAGCTGTTTATTCTTACCTAAAGATGTGTCAGGTTTTTTGGTCGTTGTATATTAATAGTTTCTCGTTCATTGTTTACATATGTTTAGCTTTAATTAATAGGAAAACCTTTGTTACGTTAGCATACTTTTCCACAAAAGTCATGGTAAGCAATTATTTATAATCGCAAATTTAGGCGATTATAAAGAATGTGATTGTAGTAATGTTGTTTATGTTATTAGAGATATGTTGAGGAGTGTTGAAATTTGCAGAAAAATACACCTTACCGTCAACCTTAACTTATTATAGGTGTGAAACTTTGTTAATGTTGGCACAGTTTATTCCTGTTTTAAGATGAGTTAGTTTGTCGTTGTACATTATTTTCTTCAGTTCAGATGATGCTAAGTAGGCTTTTATTAATGTGAAACTTTGTTACGTCAGCATATATTGTCTGAATCTTGTATAAAGAACTTATTTTTATGTTTTGTTTATCCCAAAATACTAACTCTATAATTATGGACCTTAATCAATAGCATCAATAGATTCACAGATGGTCAGGAGGGTGATAGGAGGGGGGCCGGATGGTGTGGCTTGAATTAGTGATTTACTGCTTTAGGGTATTGTAAAACGTAAATTTGTAAGTTAAACAATAAAAAGTGTAAGAAATTTTAATTTATTTATTTATTTATTTATTGAACAATTGTGACTTGATAGTTCTGACACCATTCTATAGAACTAAACAGATCAATAACCCTATATAAAGATACAAATATTGTATCATTACACAAATGTTTATTAACTGGGCACCGCAGTGGCTCCAGCACCCGGTGGTCTGTGCCCCTACTCTCAGACTCCTGCCTTCCCTCATTCTTCTTTCCTTCCTCCCTTTCCCCCTCCTTCTTCCTTTCTTCTTTCTCCCTTTCTTCCTTCCTCTGTTTGCATTCCATGCATTTCTTCTTTCTTTTTTCAAAGGGGGGGACCCATCTCCGGTGGGGTC
>JABUQX010036826.1:5000-12500 GCA_015478945.1 Trachelipus rathkii
AATGCTTTTCTTGCATTCTCTGACAAATCATACCAAAATTTTGGCAAGTTGCACCGAATTCCTTCCAACTTTAAGAACTTTGGTATAAAAATTCATCTTGTCATACATTTTGTACCATATTTAAAAGTTAATTACTTATTTGGGAGACAAAACAGTGATATATACTCTCCAAAACTAAAGAGAAAAGTTTGTTACCATATATTTTGTACCATATATAAAAGTTAATTACTTATTTGGGAGACAGAACAGTTTTGTATATTCTCCTAAAGTAAAGAAAAAATTTTTTTACCATATTTTTATTTGTACTGTATATAAAAGTTAATTACTTATTTGGGAGACAAAACTGTATCAGCTATATATTCTCCTAAACTAAGAGAAAAAATGTATTCTTGTTTTCCTAGTAATAAGTAATAATAATAATAATAATAATAATAATAATAATAATAATAATAATAATAATAATAATAATAATAATAATAATAATAATAATAATAGTGATAAAAATAATAAAAATAATAATAACAATTGTAATAATAATAACATTCCCTTGAAAATGCTGTGCTCAAGAAAACTTTCCAAATTTTTATTATTATTATTATTATTATTATTATTTTATTATTATTATTATTATTATTATTATTATTATTATTATTATTATTATTATTATTATTATTATTATTATTATTATTATTATTATTATTATTTTTATTATTATTATTATTATTATTATTATTATTATTATTATTATTATTATTATTATTATTATTATTATTATTATTATTATTATTTATTATTATATTTTAACATTCCAAAATTTAGAAGAAAATGAGAAATAAATCTTTTACTTTTTATGTTAAGAAAAAATTTAACAAGGTTTTTTCTCTCTAATAAATAATTAACTTATACAGTATATATGATACAAAATATATCTATTGTTTTTATTTTGAAAATCTTTGGACAACAGTATTTTCTATTATTATTATTATTATTATTATTATTATTATTATTATTATTATTATTATTATTATTATTATTATTATTATTATTATTATTAATTTTTATTATTATTATTATTATTATTTTTATTATTATTATTATTATTACTATTATAATTATTATTATTATTGTAACTATTGTTATTATATTTTCACATAATAATAATAATAATAATAATAATAATAATAATAATAATAATAATAATAATAATAATAATAATAATAATAATAATAATAATAATATTCTCTTGAAAATGCTGTGCTCAAGAAAACTTTCCACATTGTTATTATTATTATTATTATTATTATTATTATTATTATTATTATTATTATTATTATTATTATTTATTATTATTTTTAATTATTATTATTATTATTATTATATAATTATTATTATTATTGTTATTATTATTGTTATTATTATTATTATTATTATTATTATTATTATTATTATTATTATTATTATTATTATTATTATTATTATCAATTATTATTATTATTATTATTATTATTATTATTATTATTATTTAATTATTATTATTATTATTATTATATTATTATTATTATTATTATTTTATTATATTTATTTATTACCAAGAATTTAGAAGAAAATAAAGAATATTCAGATACAATCAAACCAAGTGGAACTTTAACAAGGTTTTTTCTCCCAAATAAATAACGAACTTTTACCATATATATGGAATAAAATCAATCTATTGTTTTTATTTTGAAAGTTTCTGGATTAAAGCATTTCCATGGGAATATTATTATTATTATTATTATTATTATTATTATTATTATTATTATTATTATTATTATTATTACATACCAAAATTTTGTTGAAAATTAGAAGTAATGTTATTCTTGCATTCTCTGACAAATCATGCAAAAATGTTGTCAAGTTGCACCGAACTAGAGATGTAAGTGAATAAAAAACGACCGTTTTTATTAAAAAAAAACATGTTTTTTATTAAAAAAAACATGATGAATAAAAAACAATTGTTTTTCCTTTTTTTTTTTTTTTTTTTTTGTTTTTAATATATATTTTCTTACTTTAATGTTATTTTTCTTTATTTCATTAAATCTATTAACTAATAAAGAATTATAAACAGTTTTTTACCTATATAATTTACCTGTAAAAAAAATAAGCATCTTAGAAATAAACACGCAGTAATAAAAAAAAAAATAAATATGCCAAGTTTATTCAACATTACACTTCTTACCTTTGAAGCGTAAAAACTAGGGATGGCCAAAAAATATCGATATATGAATATCGTATTTTTGGCTCGATATAATCGTATTATTTTTGGGCGATCTTTCTTAGGGCGAATATATTCGATATTTCGATATTTTTTCTTGATATCGAAAAGCCGATATTTTTTCAAAAAAAAATTTTTTTTTAAAGGCCGGAAAAAAATTAAATCTATCCCCCTCTCCCGACACCCTAAAGTGATGAAACTCTCTTTTCCCCCCATATATTTCGTTCTTCGTTCGTCTCCCAATGTCTGTGTATATAAATCAAACGATAATAATTGGGGTTTTTAGATTTCGTCTTTTTCGGAACCAAATAAATAGGGAGAAGGGGGGGGGATCGACTTGGCAGCATGCCACCCATAGTCATTGCTCTGAGTATTCACTAATCACTATTTAGTTATTCAGTGATCAAGTGGATAATGCGATCCAATAAAATTTTGGAATAATAGTAAAAATGCTTTCCCTGCTATGTTTATGTTTAGCAATGAATAATCTTCCTGTAAATGCGACGGTCACAGTCTCGTCAGAACGAACAGTATCATTATTAAACAATGTTTGCTCAAATGAAGGTAATAGATTGACTCCGAGCATCTCATTCAGCTTGGTCTTTTTGGTGCATTTATATGATAAAGTATTGAGCTTTTGTACATTAATCATATATATATATATATATATATTATATATATATATATATATATATATATATATATATATATATATATATATATATATATATATATATATATATATATATATATATATAATATATATATATATATTAAATAATAAATAACTTGAGTTATATTAAATAATAAAGGAAAGGAATTTAAAAATATGCTATCATGTTTTATTTCTTTTTTCATGAATTATTTTATAATCTTATTTTGTTTATTTCTTTTGAGACCTGTTTAAAGAACTTTGTCAGTCTCACTCGAGACAGCTCTGATCCTGATTTACGAAGTAGCTCTGTGGAGTGTGTTCAGTGTTAGTGTGGACGAAGATAATCATTGCAGAAATCTAATACCGGAACAGGACTCCTGTGAGTTGGTTTACAGTTAACTAGTCTAATCATCTACTGGCGATTACGATTGTTTCGTTTAAAAATGTAATTAACTAAATTAACGATGTTATAATAGCTATTACTAAAAGTTAGTATTTGGGGGTACATCACTACAGCTTTTCTTATGATAAGTCGTCTGGCATCCAGTTCGAACTTCTTAAATATTATTTCATTTTATTATTAAAATTTAATAGATTTTCTTAAGATCCAGACTTACAGAGTCGTCCAAGTATCAGTTGTCTACCATCCAATTTAAATTAATTTCGTTGTTAGAATCAATATTTATTTTGTACTTAAATAAGAAATCATTTTGAAATTCCTACTTTATTAATCACTTAATAGTTATTTTTCATTTATAATACGGAAACAAACGTTATTTTTATTGATTATTGTTTAATTTTCAGTCAATACACGATTTTATTATTAATGTTATTCAACTCGTTACCACAAAATAGTCGAAAAACATTTACCCCATTTTCCTTCAATGATCCAACATTGACGCTTTCCAAGCACAACTTCAGTTTTTCAACCTCTGGGAGTTTGGAAGACCTGAAGAGTGAAGATCCTTTTTCCATTTCTACCACTTTTTCTTCTGTACATACGTCTGCTTCATATTTATAAATTAAAGCCTCTCTCTCTCTCTCTCTCTCTCTCTCTCTCCTCTCTATATATATATATATCTATATATTATATATTATATATATATATATTATATATATATATATCTATATATATATATTATATATATATAAATTATGATAGTTCTAATGACAGTAATACTAATAATATATATATATATATACTATATATATATATTATATATATATATTATAATATATATATATATATATAATATATATATTATATATAATATATATATTATATAATATATATATATATCAGTTTACTTAAGCGCCACACAGAACGGTGAGATCGTAGTATATATATATATAATATATATATATATATTTATATATATTATATATATATATATATATATATATTATATATATTTATTATATATATATTATATATATATATATATTATATATATATATATATTTGTTAGTATTAAACCGTATACTGTAAAATACTAACTGCTCATTGTTTAAGATGCTAAATAAATCTGTTTATACATTAACATCATGTTCTGCTGCCGTTTTAAAACTAAAAAACATCGTACATACCTTAAATCTTTTTATTTATTTTATGTTAGTTTTATTTATTTTGTACTTTTCATAACTGAAATTTGCCCCTGATTCCAAAAATGTATTCAATTTTAATGTAGCTATCGTTGTTTTTTAACTATGTGGCGTCACCTACTCTGGAAGGCTATATTATATACCTATATATATATTATATATATATTATATATATATATTATATATATATATATAATATATATATAATTATATATTAATATATATAGTATTATATATATATATCTATATATATATATATTATATAATATTATATTATCGAAATATCGATATATCGAATATCGATATTTTTCTGGCGATAATATCGAAGGCGATATGATATTTTTTCAAATATCGATATATCGATTTATCGATATTTTTTAGATATCGGGCATCCCTAGTAAAAACTGAAGAATGTACATGAAATGAATATGATCATATGAGAAATGAGTCATATGACTATAATGTATATTTACTTTCACAAATAAAGAATATAATATTAAGTACCGTACCATAAGTTAGTAACTAGTATGATAAGGCCTAACTAAAATTACTAAATTTCTAAAGAACCATCAAGGGCATCATTAAATTCCTGTTCTACTGCTTCTGAATCCTCAGACCTGTTTCCAATCATGGCCTCTACTGATAAATCTGATTCCTCATCCTCATATGCTATATTTGTGGAAGAGAAGGAGGAGTCAGACTCTGACTCAAAGCTATGGACAGAGGTGTCTTTAGATTTGGTTTTATCAGACTTCAATGTCCTTACAGAGGAACCTGAGTTACCTGACTGAGAACTCTGGCTGATAGTGTATGTGGTTTCAGGGTGATGAATTTGATGACGTTTAACTACTACTACCAACTTTTACATTAATTTGAAAAAAGTACCGGAAGGCTCTGGCTGCTCCGTCTGTCAATTTCAAGTTTTGACTTATGAATAATAGTTTTTCTGCATGTTCATTTGTGAGTAGTGATGGGACGATTAATCGTCATCGTCATCGGCAAAAATCGGCATATTTTTTAAAAATCGTCATCGTCATCGTCATCGGCAAATTTCGCCGATTATTTTGCCGATTAATTGAACAAATATTAAGAATTTTGAATAATATTAAAACTCAATAATAATAATAATAATAATAATAATAATAATAATAATAATAATAATAATAATAATAATAATAATAATAATAATAATAATAATAATAATAATAATTATATATATATATATATATATATATATATATATATATATATATATATATATATATATATATATATATATATATATATATATATATATATATATATATATATATATATATATATATATATATATATATACCCATTTTGCTTATGGTATGTATGAAATTCCAGTGCCTAATGGTTCGCCTTTCTGTTATGCGTTCATATCCACACTCATCCTCCAGACAACATATCATATACACATATTATATCCACACCCCTCTTCTAGACAACATCTTGACAGACATCCCTATCCCTTATATCCATACGTGAGGGAGAAAAATTGCCACAATCGATATGTCCTGCGTGAATCGTAGAAGGCGACTAAGACCGGTGGTAGTAGGTTGCTGCCTACTACCACTTATCTTTGCCAGGAATGCTATTGCATGCCTCGGAGAAGGTCGTGATCGCAGTAAGCGGCCCTTCTATTCATTCGGCGAAATGTATGAATCGTATCTGTATAGGAAATGTCAGAGGAATAAATGTTGAGGACAAGACAAGAGGAGAGAGGTGATGGAGTATTTAGAAGGGAAAAATTTGATTTGCTCGCTGTGACTGAAAAAAAGATGAAAGGAAGCGTGAAATGAGTGGTGTCGGTTGTGAAATGTTTGTGTGCTGTGGAAAGAATGACGAGGCGTGGATAGAAGGATTTGAATTCTTGATGACATGAGTTTGTCGTAGGAGCTATTGGTAGATTTTGTGTGTGTGAGTACTAGAAGTCTAAATGTTAAATTTAAGTTTGAAAAGGTCAAAATTTGTGTGGTTGAGACATATGATCCATCTGAGGGTAATGTTGAAAAGAGTACAATTTTCTGGGATAATCTGAAGGATGTTTTGGATGGGGGGAATAGGAGATTCAGTTCATTTGCCACATATCTGCCCATTCAAGGATTTTTTTTTAACAGTTGTCACCACCACTCACGGGCAGAGCCCTATTCAAGGAGGGGGTGTAGTACTCTCAAAAGTTCACCCTCTAGCGCAAATTACGCATATGAGCACAGACGCAGGCTTTAAAGTGAGGAGATTAAATTCAGTTGGATATACAGAAGATGGAAGAGAATTCAACAAAACAGAGGTGGTGGGTTAAGAAGGAAGCACCACAGCAAACTAGCCTGGAGTTACCAATGTCACACCATAACTCGTGCACAGATACAGCACCTATTGTGCTACGAAGGCGTCGTAAAAGTGGTTGGTACCCGAGTGATAAGTTTGCGAGGCGAGTTGTGCTTCGCTACCTATAGGATAGAGATAAAGCACCAACATCGCCTCGCAAAGATAGAGGGTCAAGTGAACTGGAAAGTACAGAACAGTTTATAAGCCTTTTTGCCGTTGACTCGACCCTGTCCAAAAGCCGGGTGAAACCAGAGCCCTCCCCCCCCAGATATGAGAGCAGTACCCCATACATGGGCGGATGAGACCTTGTATAGCGGAGCATCAGAAAGGAGAAAGTCTCACAAGTCTAACAGGAAACTTCCAGTTTTTGAGGCCGGCCCTAGCAAGCCGCTGTAATGTGAGTTTCCAAGAAATTATGTTTTTTGTCATGTTAAGGCCAAAGGATGTTTCTCATATTGTCAAACAGGAGAACGACAGACCGTCGAACGAGACAGAAAATTAAAAGGATTTGGAGAGGAGATTTGTAAAAAGTTAGTTTTTAAAGAATTGAATTTCACATTATTTCTATCCATATCAGCGAGATAAAATCCGGAAATATTTAAGGACGAGAGGCAATTCCAGAAGTAAAAGTGGGAGT
>JABUQX010036826.1:25000-27500 GCA_015478945.1 Trachelipus rathkii
ATGCCATTCTTGTGGGGTTTCAGCTAGCTTAAGGAATTCCTTATTAGAACCTTTTATATGTCGAAACTAAGTTTATTATTATTGAATCTGAAAGTTTCTCATAATTCTTCCCCCAAAAAGTAAGAGTATCGGGCATATTGACCAATACCGATACCGATTCTCATTATTATTATTATTATTATTATTATTATTATTATTATTATTATTATTATTATTATTTCAACATACCAAAATTTAGTAGAAAATTAGAAGTAATGCTTTTCTTGCATTCTCTGACATCATAGCAAAATTTTGGCAAGTTGCACCGAACTCATCTTGGCATACATTTTGTACCATATATAAAAGTTATATGCTTATTTGGGAGACAAAACAGTGTTATATCCTTTCCTAAACTGAAGAAAAAATTTTGTTACTATATATTTTGTACCATATATAAAAGTTAATTACTTGTTTGGGAGACAAAACAGTGTTAGCTATATATTCTCCTAAACTAAAGAAAAAATGTATTCTCGTTTTCTACTAAATTTTGGTATGTTAAAATATAATAATAATAATAATAATAATAATAATAATAATAATAATAATAATAATAATAATAATAATAATAATAATAATAATAAAAATATTAATTATAATAATAATAATAATAATCTTTGAAAATATTTTGCTTATAAAACTTTTCAAATTATTATTATTAGCTATTATTATTATTATTATTATTATTATTATTATTATTATTATTATTATTATTATTATTATTATTATTATTATTATTATTATTATTATTATTATTATTATTATTATATTTTAAATAACTAGACATAGTTACAAACATTACCTATCTATACACTACATAAATATAGCCCAAAGCTAAAATCAATGTTAGCATCTACATATAAATAATTAACTTGACCTTATTATGGTACAAAATGGATCTATTTTTTTATTTTGAAAAGTTTCTGGACAACAGCATTTTCATGGGATTATTATTATTATTATTATTATTATTATTATTATTATTATTATTATTATTATTATTATTATTATTATTATTATTATTATTATTATTATTATTATTATTATTATTATTATTATTATTATTATTATTATTATTATTATTATTATTTTAACATACCAAAATTTAGTAGAAAATGGGAAGTAATACTTTTGATCATTCTCTGTCAAATCATACAAAATTTTTGGAAAGATTCATCCAACCCACTCCGATTTTAATGAAATTTGGCATGAAATTTGATAGGAAACTTAATTCCCGCAAATTTTAGGTTCTAATCTTGAGTATGATCTGCAAAACAGCCCAACCAATTTTGGGGGTGTCCGGGATACGCACTTTTTTCAACTTTGGTTCTACCTAATGCAGAATAAAAATTTAAATTGCATTTAAAGCTAGTTTAGAGATCTATGAAAATGGTGAGAATAAAAAAATTTGTACAATATTTTGTAAAAATGTTGTAAGATGTTAAAATGAAATTTCCCCCCTTTCCCCCTTTGTTGATAAATATTTTAAAATGCAGTATCCTGTTTTTAAACTGAGACTTTCTTTAAACATATTCAAAAATAAATAGTTAAAAATTTAGCTCTTTTTATTCTATTTACCAGCTTTTTAGGTTTATAGAAAAGGAGTTTCTATGTACATTTGAGAATTTGAGAATTTCATGAAATAATTTATAATTTTATTAAAATTAACCTTCAGTACAACTTTAAATATATATATATATATATATATATATATATATATATATATATATATATATATATATATATATATATATATATATATATATATATATATATATATATATATATATATATATATATATATATATATATATATATATATATATATATATATATACGGTATGTATTAATGATGTACCGGAACTTCCGGCCGGAACCTCGATTTTTTAAAAGTTCCAGTTTCGGCCGGAACTAACTTGGTTCCGGGGGGGGGGGTATTTACCGGAACTTCCCACTTTTTCAAATGTCTTTTTTTTAAAAAAAATCAGTAATTGATTTGTCATTTACTCAGTTATGATTATGCATAAAAAATAATATAAAAAATTGATCAGCGAATTATGATGTAATAAATTCACGAAAACGGAAGGAATTTTCGCTAAGTAAAGCGATTTAGTGAAGGTAGTGTTCAAGGGATAACCCAATTTACACTACTTTATTTATAAACAAATGGTTACGACGTGGGTTTGCTGATAGGTGAACCGAAAATTGAGATTTGATCAAATTTTGATGAAACTCGATTAAATGTTTACTTTCACTAATTATGGTTAATGGACTAATAGTACACAATTTCTTAAAGTTAACACAAGAAAGGTTTATCACAATTAACAAATATGTATTTCTTTTCCTTAAGTTAATATATAAGATTTTATTTTTTTTTAAGCATGAAGTGTGTAGGACCGTTTTCGTTTTTTTCATTTGTGCTTACGCTAGATAAGAAATGCTTACCAAGTTTTAGCACGAATTT
>JABUQX010036826.1:32500-55000 GCA_015478945.1 Trachelipus rathkii
TTTTCAAACTTAAATTTAACTATTAGAATTCTAGTACTCGCACAATCAAAATGTACCATGGCTCTGTACCACAGGTCACTCATCAGAATTGCAACTCCTTCTCTCCCCCTCTCATTCCTTTCCACACCAGCACACACACATTTCACACCACACCACACCACTCATTTTCCCCGTTTCCTTTCATCTTTCGTTTCAATCACAGCTAGGAAATCAAATTTACCATTTCTAAATACACCCATCACCTCTCTCCTTTTCTCCTCGCCATTTATTCCTCCGACAATCCATCTACCCATACGATTCATACATTTTGGCCGAAAGATAGAAGGTCGCTTACGGCGATTACGACCTTCTCCAAGTCTTGCATTATCATTCCTGGCAAAAGATGAGTGATAGTGGGAAGTCAACCCAACTACCACTGTCCATTTAGTCGCCTTCTACGACGCGCAGAACATACGGTGTGAGCAATTCTTTCTTCCCCACACAGAGATATAAGGGATAGAGACGTCTGTAAGATGTTGTCTAAAAGAGCAGTGGGAATATAAGTATTTGTATATATGTGGATGCAAGGTGGTTTCTGTAAGATGTCTGGAGGAGGAATGTGGTTACGAACGCAAAAGAGAATGTCATGGGAAACCCTACACACCAAAATCCTAAATGGGAGGTAATTTCATATAAGGTATATTGTTTTTCCCCTTTTTTCCACCTGTTAATTTTTAATATATAAAAAAAAAAAAAAAATAAATATATATATATATATATATATATATATATATATATATATATATATATATATATATATATATATATATATATATATATATATATATATTTATCATCATCATCATCCACCTTCTTTCCCCAAGACTGGGGGTAAGGTACGTGACATGCACCGGACACAGAAAGTGATTTGAGAAGGATACAAGAAAGCCCAGCCTTACAGCCCTTTTTATACCTATTAGGGAGAACTCATCGCTGTCAGAAATTCCACCCTAGAGCTTCACGTGACCGAGACGGACCCTCACTATGGCATCTCGTCAGTGTAGTGTTCACCCCTTGGCCCAAGTGGGCCACAAACATACCATCTCACAAAACCCCGAAATTCTATCCTCTACCAAACTCACATTTCTCTCCTCCAGGAATTCTTTTACTGCTCAATCAACTATTTCTTCAGGTATCCCAACCGGATTTACGTTTAGCTCAACTCTCACCACTAATAAAGCCCTTAACCAACCGACTATCATTCATCAATTCCACATGATGACCACCCTTCCATTTATTCTCTCATTTATCCCCTTTCTTCACACCTAATTTTCACTAATACGTTTGTTCCTCATTTTATCAATTCTTCTCACTAACATATGTAGATTATCAAATGCAGAACACATTATTGCTTTGATCCTGTCACCCTCTTATTCGAAGAGACCATAAGTCTCACTATTATGTAACACAGGTATTTTAGCATGCCATCATGGCGGAGCCCTGGTGCACTCAGACAGATCCCTTTACATTTCACCAACGTTGTTACCATCCTTCTTCTTGCCATTCTGTTTTCACCACCGCTCACCATCATCAGGTACCTTTTCATCCACCATATATTTTAAATATTTAAACTCGACACTTTTTTAGCTACTCACCATCTAACGTAACACACCGAGGACTGTCTTCACGCACATCATAAACTTACTCTTATCTACATTACTTTCAAACCTTTTCATACCCTGCCAAATCTCTCTTCCCAATCTCAAACCCCATGCTAGTTACTGCACATAACTTGCAATCATCCATATAATAGGTAAAGACTTGTCACTCTCACCATTGTCCATCATTCTAACACCATCTCTGCCACCCCATCTAATTCTTTCATAACTCCATCCATATACGAATTGAATAACCAAGGAGACATAACACATCCCTACCTCACTCGGCTTTTAATATTAAATCAATCACTTTCAAATCCATTTATTCTTACACACGCTTCTTTATCGTCATACATACTTTTGATTCCAATCAAAAGCCTACCACCAACACAAATATATCACTAACACTTTCCATAGAGCTTGCCTATTAATCTATCATACCCCTGTTGCAACTCCTTTTAAACCCTAAATACAATTTATTCTTCTCATTAATTTTTCAATCATTTGTTTCAATGCTTGAGTTTGATCACATCTCAACCACTTCTAAGCCACGCTTATTTCTTTATAATCAATGCTTCAGTCATCGCCTCTTTCGACCGAAATACCATGTGTACCGGCAGTATTAAAACTAATTTTTATAATTCTGGAGTTATATCCACTTTTAACACTTTATATATACAACACTATAACCATATATCATATATATATATAACATAATATATATATATATAACTATCAAACATATATATATATATATATATATATCTTATATAATATGCAAAACACTAAAAAAAATTATTTGGGAGTTTAAGACAACCGAAGCAACAATATAGGTACTGTGAAATTCCACCAGAAATAGCAGCTTAATCAGCTCTCTTCCTATAACCAGTTCAAGTTCACCATTCAACCAAGGGTTTGGCCACCACCAGAATTGCAACACACTATAAACATAAGGTTTGACATGCTTAAACCACTTCAAATTTCTTGCGCTACAACCAGGCCACTAGAAACTTTGTGATAAAGTTTCCCTTAGGAGATTTCATTCTGAGTCGTCATTCAGAGAAATCACTGGAAAATTTCAACTAAAGGGGATCGATTTGGAGGGAAGCGGCTGGCTGTGGGTGCTGCAGGATGTCTGAGGTGTGAGTGCTCTGAGAGGGTAGTCAAGGGGGCGAAAAGGTAAGTTATGCTGCTCTATATATATATATATAACATATACCTATATATATATATATATATATATATATATATATATATATATATATATATATATATATATTCATCTTCCTCTTTGCACCCCAAGACTTTAGGGTAGGGTGATGTGATATACATCAGAAGAAAAGTAGTAGAAGAGTATGTATGACAAGTCGAAAAGAAAGACCGAAAGCCTTACCGCCCTCTATGCCGTGCTTGAGGCTCATTGAGTCAGAAAAACCACCCTAGAGCTGCGGACCCAGCGACGGACCCTCACACTTGGCATATCACGTGGTATAAGGAGGTTCATCACTAGCCCAAGGCCAGGCCCACAACCATACCCCTCACAGCACTTCATTCCTCGTATTGTCATCTATCATCACCCTCTGCCAAACTAACATTTTCACTCACCAGATTCATACACTGGGATAATCCACTTTTCCATGTTGGTCTCCCAGCAGGTCGATTAACAGCACACTCACCACATCCGCTTAACCAACCGACTTCCATTCATCCTCCTCCACATGACCAGCCATCTCATATCTTTGCATTTATTCTCATTTTACCCTTTTCTCACACCTCACAACTCTCTAACCGTTCATTCCTGATTTAAATAAATTCTTTCCTCACTCCCTAAAGCCCCTAAGATTGTCAAATCTTAACACGTTGAACTTTAGATCATACCCTTTTATTCGAACCGTATTATACACCACTATACATTGCTTACCGGGTAGCAACATACCCTCATGCTTAGACTAAGCGCACTCAAGACTTGGTCCATTTACATCCACCAACGATTTAATTGTATACAACCACCTTCTAGCTATTCCACAGCTTTCACACTTTACATGCATCAATGTAAATTAACCTTTTCATATAACATATATGCTATTTAAACTCAGCCTCATGTTCCAGCTATATATATATATATATATATATATATATATATATATATATATATATATATATATATATATATATCTTTATTTTCTCTCTCTCTCTATATATATATTTTTATTTTCTCTTCTTATACTGCTATATATACTGCATGGTATATATATGCACCTTTACCTTCTCCCTGACCACACCGTCTTCAGGGCGTACACCATACGAATATCACCTCACCACTAACTTGTCTCCTTCCAGATGTCAGGGTTGAAATTTCCTTAAAACTTCTGGGTTACAAGCTTGAGTGGCAGTTTAGCAAAAAATGGGATACAGGTTCCGGGACCTGGGTACAGTTAGGATAGGACAAAAGTTTGACGTGGTCTGATTAAGGTTGAATTTGCACTTATAGGTTTGTAAGTTTGGATGATGGACTCATCTTAGTTTGGTAAAAGATGATTGTATGGTTTTGGTGAATGTGTTAAATTATGGAGCTATTTCCGGTGGATGTTCATTAAGTATATTGTTAAATAGTCTATTTCGTAAGTAGTTTCCGCTCAGGGATTTGTGGATATGTTTGGTGGGAGTGTTGTTTTGTGGTGGTGGGATGTTGCTTCGAATTTGTTTGCAGAGTAGAACAGGGCACGAAGGTGGTTGTTTAAGCCTGTGGTAGATATGGTTGGAAATTGTGTGCTTATATTTCCAAATGTGCGTTTTTGGGGAGTATTTTTGATTTTTCGTGTAGATGTTGTTGTGATATTGTAGAAATGTATACTGTGATTATGCTAAGTGCTTTGTCTTTGGTTATTTGTAACTTTCTCATGTTTTCCTTGGATAGCAATGGGTGCCATGCTGATGAGGCGTAATTTAGAGTTGGACGTATGAATTGTTTGAAGGTTGTAGGGGATATTTGTTGGTTTGCAATGTCTGTGGAGGTAATGGTTCTTATAATATTTAATTTCCTGTTTGCTGATGTTGTAATGTTGTCTATGTGTTTTGAGAATGTCAGATGTGTGTCTAACGTTATGCCTAGGATTTTAGGGGATTTGTTTAGTGGTATAGCAGTGTTGTTTATATAAATTAAGAGATGAGTGATACCGAATTGTCGGTCAGTGGTGATTAGAGTTTTGGATGATTTGTTTGATAAGGCGGACATTCTATTGTCAGTCAGCCATGTTTGATTTTGGTCGATGTACTGTAGGGTCAAGATTGTTGCTGTGTTTAGGTTTTGGTGAGTGGTGGAATGGTGATGTCTTTGCATAGGTTGTATGTGTGCGTGTGTGTTTTTTTATGGTTGGGGAGGTCTGCTGTAAATAAGTTGAAAAGTGTGGGGGATAGTATTGCCCCTTGAGGTAGGCCGTTTTTGATGTTAGCTGTGCGAGACTTTGCGTTCTTTGTTTTAATTTGGGCTGTTCTTCTTGATAGGAAGTTTGATATCGATTTTTTTTAGATTGGTGGAGATATTAGAGTTTCTTATTTTATGGATCAAATTGTGGTTTGTTACTGAGTCAAATGCTTTGCTTATATCTATTGCTATGATTATTGTTTTGTGTGTGGGTTTGTGGTTTAAACCATTTATTATAGGTTGAATAATATTTATGAGTGCTGCTGAGGTTGAATGATTTTGTTTGAAGCCGTGTTGAAATTTGTGTCTGGGTATGTGTGGTGTTATTTTGTTTAAAACTAGTTTTTCTAGAAGTTTACTTAGTGTAGAAAAAATTGAGATTGGACGGTAGGAGCCATCAAACTCCTTGTTTTATGGATCTTTTCCCGGATAATGATACTTCTTTTCCAGTTTGAGGGGATAAAGTTTAAAGTATTGGAACTATGGAATATTTATGCTAAGCATGATATTGGGGATGTTCCTAGGTGTTTGAGGTGTATATTGAAAATGTTGTCGGAGCCTGTTGCTGGTAAGTTTTTGAGGGATTTTATGGTGTTTTCGGTGTCTGTTTTGATTATTTCTACTTATTTCCTATTTTGTGGGAGTGTTAGTTTATTGATTTGCTTTGCAAAGTGGGTTGTGAGGGTGTTTACATGTTGTTTGGTTGTTAATGAGTACCCGTTTGTGAATATATTATATATATATATAAGAATTTGTATATATTTGTTTTTTATATATATATATATATATATATATATATATATATATATATTTCTTTTTTTTCTTCCTTCCTTTATCCTCTGTTGTCTTTGTCTTCCCACTAGATGTGGAGTTGAGGTGCGTTACATGCACGAAAAATAGGACAGTTAAGTAGAAGAGCATGACTTAAGTTAAAAGGAAATCCCGAACGGACTGTACCATAGTTCCATACCTCTTATTCTACATCATAGTTTCTCCACTATACATTAACAACGGTAACAACATACCCGAATGTAGAACCCTAACTTACTCAAGACTTAATCTCCTTGCTTTCACAAAGATTTAATGGCGCTAGCCACATTCCTACCACTCATAATTTTCCTACTACACTCTACACCATTCATTCATTTTTTATCTAACATATAGCCTAAATATCTACACTCATGTACTTAATTGTTCCACTTATAATATAATAATACCTATTAAATTATTTTAAAACTTTAAATATGAGTTCTGGAACAAATATTTAATATACTTTTTAGCATTGATGCTTCTAAAGAAGATGATAGCTATGGAAGATTGCTAAACGACGATCATAAATCACCAAACGTTTACGTAAAATCAGTCACTGTAGATGATTTTCCCTACCCATGTTTCTTCGCAAAAAGGGACATAGCAGCCAAAGAAAGTTTGGAATATACATACGGAGGCGATCATAGCTGCTATTTCTGGAGTAAGATTTATTGTTATATATATATATATATATATATATATATATATATATATATATATATATATATATATATATATATATATATATATATATATATATATATATATATATATATATATTTTTTTTTTATATTATAAGTATTATATATATTTATATATATATATATATATATATTAGTGTTGCACCGGAGATCTGGCTCCAGCAATGCCGGAGATTCGGCATTTTTACAGCTATCCGGTTCCGGCCGGAGTTTTGTGTAGCCTTTATTAATAACTTACTTTTAATAATAAAATTGAAATTTTACCTTGTAGAAATTGGGGCAAAATACTGAAAATAATTTTTCAAATATAACATTTATTTTCTGAAGAAAACAAAATTAAAAAGTTGCTTAAAAATTAAGTAAATTTATATTCTTTGGAACTAGAACAACGGCAAGAAATTTGAAAAAAGGGATGAAACTTAAATTATCCTTTTATAAAATTCAACAAATGTGTTAGAAAAAAAAGATGAAAACTTTGAAAACTGTAAGAAATATATCTTTCTATTTTTCTTTCTTTATCTTCAATTCTCCTCCCACTAGATGTGGGGTAAGGGTGCATAACATTTATGGAAAATAGAATAGTTAAGTAGAAGAGCATGTCATAAGTCGAAATGAACCTTCCCCCTATAATTCCCTCCATACTTTTAAGTGACAGCTCATCGCAGTCAAAACCATCAACCCTAGGGACTCACAAGACTGCGATGGCCCTCACTATGACATCTCGTCAATATAGGGTTTATCCCCTGGGCCAGAGCCAGAACCAGAACCATATCCCCTCACAAAACCCCGCCATTCACTTCTCTGCCAAACTCACATTTCTTTCCTTCAGACATTCCTTTGCTGACTCAGTCCACTTTTTCATCGGTCTCACAGCCAGTCAATTTCAGCACACTCACACTTAAATCTGCTTACAGCAACTCTCATGGCATCCTTTCACTTGACCAAATCATCTCAACTTACTTTCATTTCTCTCATTTATCCCTTTCTCTACATCACATAACTCTCTAATAGGTTCATTCCTCATTTTATCAATTCTTCTCACACCTAACATGCACCTAAGATTGTCCAACTGAACACATTGTACTTTAGATCTATACCTTTTCAGACCAGTCTCACTACTATACATTAACACACGTAACAGCATACCCTCATGTAAGACCCTACTGCACTCAAAAGACTAAGTTCCTTTACATCCACTAAGGATTTAATTGCACCAACCACCTACCTGCCATTCCCAACTTTCCTACTACACTCTGCATCATCTGTTCTCTTTTCATCCAACATATATCCTAAATATTTAAACTCAGACATTTGTTCCAGCTGCTTAACGTCTCTCGCAAACATTCCTGTTATTTCTACTCCTGATGATATAAGAAACACATCTAAAGGCACTATTTTTTGTTATGAACATTATGAGAAATCTCCAACAGAAAAGATTTTCAGGTACAAACATTTATAGATTTCCCCTTCGTAGGGATTCACCTGATAAACTAAATCCTCTTTTGCTGCTGACCTTTAATACCCCTCATCCACCTACAAAGGTGAAAATAGGGTCCACAAGTCACAGTGCTCGCACGTTTATCCCTCTACCCAGACGTTGCTTCAAATGTCAACAGTTTGGTCATCCCAGAAAATACTGTAGGGGACCGGATGACATATGCCCAATCTGCGGAGAATTATTTCACACCCTGTGAAAATACCCTTAACTTTAGAAACTGTGGGGGACAACACAGTGCTTCTTCCTTCAAATGGCCGTCTTACCTGTTATTTATGTACCATACATAAACTGAGCAGGAGAGATGCTATACGCCAGCTCAAGGAAAAATATCTGACAAATGAAAGTCAATCTTACGCCACAATTACAGCTGCCCCCCACGCCTCCGCGTGTTAAATCCGCCAACACAACCCATCCTAACAGAATCCCTCATAAAATTCATGAAACTCAGGCAGCTACACAACCTGTCTGCCTGTTTTGCTCCACACTACCAACTCCTCAAATAGTAACAAAAGCCAACCTGATTCCAATTCTCGTTCAAACAGACACACCACCTTATTCCGAGATTACTAGCTCTTCAACACACAGCAATGAAACTAAAGCTGCGTTCATACCAGTACAAAAATTGGCGAAAAATATTTGCTTGCCAGGACACACTGTCCCATACCTACCAAATAGGTTCACCAAACTTATGCAAGAGGACTGTCTCTTTGTCCCTTAATTTGCCTCCCACTATTACTCAAATCCCTGAAAAAGATATTTCTAAACACACACAAAAAATAGTCGCCAAGCTAAAGATTATTCGTTAAAATACAGAGCATCCGAATTTTTAAACAGAAACACAGTAACCCCAGATGTAAAAAATGCAACTCAGAAGAGACCTCGCCACATAAATCTACTCCAGAGACAAAAGCAATGCTTCAAAGATTGTACTTTCCGAGAAAGGTGAAAGGAAAACTGTCCAACGTAAACGTCGCAAACGCTCTAAGCGTTCTGGGCCTGTTGGAGGCATGAGGAGAAACCCAGAGGTTCCCATTCTCCAATCAAATTGTCCAATCTCCCAAAATCACTCGCATGATTAATTACTGGCAAAATTTCCAGTATCAGACCTTGTCAATCCATCAAATCCTATATTGGAACCCAATATTGCAACCCCAACACATTCTCAAAAAAAAGACGACACCCTTCCGGTAACACCTTCCTTCCCCATTTCCATGGAAACAACTCGATATCCCTCCCACATTTCTGAATCTGCACGCTTAGCAGATACTGCTACCGCTCTCATTAATAAACATGAGCATAATGGTTGCTCTTCTATTGAACAACCAAACCCACATAATAAGTTTGACTTAGTTGAACTCAACTTATCTCGCATTCATGGGAAGTCCCTTCACCAAATACATCTGAAAACTCCTTCCCAAAAGCGGTCATACAACCTAAATCTCTGTTGTATGAATACTCTTTACCTCCAGGATATGTTGCCCTTCCTCGCCGAGATTCATGTCAACTTTTCCTCTCCATCCGAACCCACCTCCAAAACTACCCCATGTCACATGGGGACAATTGTCTCTAAAAGACCATATAACAATAATATATAATATATAACAACATATAACAACTAAGCATGGCCACTTTCCTTCAATGGAATTGTCGTAGCTACCACTCTAATATCGAAGAACTTGTTCAACTAGTAAACATGTACACCAAAGTGTATATGTTTACAGGAACTTCGACTACGTCATCGCGACTTCTTTCAACCGTCCGAATATAAATCGCCGTTAACCTATATAGAAAGAGGCGACAATGATAGGGGAGGTGCAGGAATTCTCATTCACAAATCTGTCCCCTATTCTCCAGTCCCTCTTGAACTAAACTTCATGCAGTGGCAGCAAGAATTCACTTGTCCACCGACCTTACTTACTGTCTGCTCGATCTACTTGGCTCCGAATAGTGAATTTACTAAGGTCGGCATAGCTGATCTTTTTAAACAGCTCCCTACTCCGGTTGTTATACTAGGAGACTTCAACTTTCGCCACCCCTTATGGGGCGACTCTGTGACCTCGCCCAAGTCCAAGATTCTAATAGATCTCCTAACCCCCCTTTTCCCTGGAAAAACATGCCTTAACACAGGACTCCCTACATTTGAATGTTTAGATACACTCACTTCTTCTTGTATTGATATTTCCTTTTGCTCATATTCCCTTATGGATCGCTTTACATGGTCCCGCTTTAATTATTTATTCGGCAGTGATCATTACCCAATAGCTTTAAATGAGCTTATACCAAGCCCAATGCTAAAACCTAACTCTAACTGGGGTTATGATCGACCAGAGTGGGCTCCTTTTTATCAAGCCACAGCTATTCCACCTTATCCCTTCAATAACCTGTTTCCGACCGTTGAAGATGCCTTTCGCTTCTTCCAGCAAGTCGTCATCTCGGCAGCGGAAGCTTGCATTCCGCAATCTTCCTCCGGTAGGCGGTCGGCAACCCCTTGGTGGTCCCAAGAGTGCGCACAAGCTAACCGAGGGAAGAAACTCTACAGGCAATACAAAAGGACCCGTACCACCCCAAACATGATTATTTTTAAAGCAGCCGCAGCGAGATCTCTGCGAATTAATCGCCAAACGCGTAAACAATTTTTTCAAACTTACATATCGACTGTTAACTCCACAACTCCCCTTCCTTTAGTGTGGAAAGTTACACTTAAAATATCTCGTCGCTCCAATAACTCCTCCCCCACATTACTTCATTATGGGCATGATATAACTGACACGATCTCCGCTCCTGCGGCTGTAGCGGATGAGTTAGGTTATAGTTTTGCTAACCACTCGAGTTCTTTCCGCTACCTTGAAACCTTTCAAAAACTGAGAACTGACACAGCACTGCCAGACTTTTCAACAGCGTAAGGGGAAGATCATACCTACAACCGTCTTTTTACACTTGCAGAGTATCAAACTTGCTGGCGAATATTCAAAGACGGTGCTCTTGGTCCAAGACATGATTTCTACATCATGCTCCGTCATATCCATCCCTCGGCATCAGCATTTTTGCTGGATCTATACAACAGAATTTGGATCGAATCTTCTTTACCATCTATTTGGACTACAGCTTTTGTAATTCCTATCCCCAAACCTGGCAAAGACCTGAAGCTGGCGGACAACCAAAGACCAATTTCTCTAACCTGTCATTCCTGTAAATTAATGGAGAAAATTATTTCTGGCCGCTTACTCCCTGTTCTGGAGAGCCGCCAAGCTTTTTCAAACTTCCAATTTGGTTTCCGCAAAAATCGTTCGATTGCGGAACCCCTTGGTAAAACTAGACCATGACATCCGGGAAGCCTTCTCAACTGGTGGGTTGGTCCTTGGTGTCTTTTTTGACCTTGAAAAAGCTTACGACACAACGTGAAGAACTGGGATTCTCCTTAAATTCCTTTCGCTCGGTTTCCGCGGACAACTTCCTCTTTTCATCAAATGCTTTCTGTCAAACAGATCCATGCAGGTTCGGTGCTCTTCTATTCTCTCACACCACTTTACTCTGGATAAAGGCGTTCCGCAGGGTAGTGTTCTAAGTGTACTACTATTCGCTCTCGGATTTAATGATATCGTTACTTCTATCCCAGCGACTGTCAATTATTCTATGTCTATGACATTGCGTTATATATATAGCCGGTGCCAGGCTTCCTTTTCTCGAACGGCAATTTCAACTAGCTATTGAGAATATTTCATAATGGGGTAACTCCCATGGTTTCCATTTTTATCCCACCAAAGCCTCAGCAGTGCTTTTTAAGAAAAAAGGGAATCGAAGAACTTGCCACCTTCTTCCAGCGAACCTAACCTTATATGGTTTGCCCATTCCTGTTACTTATAGGTCAAATTTCTAGGACTCATTCTAGACGACCACTTAACATATGCACCACATATTCAACACCTGAAAACAACTTGTCATCGCGCCGCTTGACCTGTTACCCCATTTCGCCTCCAAAATCTGGGGTGCTGATCGCAATCCCTTTTTACGCCTCTATATCGCCTATCCCCATCAAAAAATGGACTATGTCTGCGTGCCAATATACGTTCAGAACCTCCACAACACTACTGCACCTGTTAGATCCCATCAAAATTGAGTCGATTCGTATGTCCACTTCAGCCTTCCGGTTGTCCCCCCGGGTGAGCCTTAAAGTTAAAGCCAATGGTGATGCCACTCCTCTCATTCGAAGAGAATACATTCACGTCCACAAGTTACCTCGTTTCAAACCCAAAATACCGTCTGCTTCGACACCGATCTGCAGGGAGATACCTCGGAAATCCTATTACTGGCCATTTCAAAACACAGTTTATAAACATCCTAATTTCCTTACATCCCCTTGCTAAAGGTGATCCTTTCTCTTACGACGAAAGGTACCCACCTTGGCTGTTCCCTGCTCCCACCATTTGCTTGGCTCTGACCTCTCTCTCTCTAAATCTAGCCATCCTGCTGCCCTTGCTAAAAGCAGTATTCCTGTTCTCATCCGCAGTTTACGTGGAATTTTACTCCAGTGTTTTGACGGCCTCTTAAACAGGAACAGTGGGACGCATCTCTGTCTTTTTCCTGACCCGCAACCTTCTCATCCCCTCCCCCCTCATGCTTCAGCTTTTACGGCAGAATTAATGGCATAATGATTGCCCTTCTCGGAATTCTAATCCTTACCCAAGATCACTCTATGCCACTTATTTAGGTCGCTCAAGCCGCGCTACAAAGCGCTTTAAAACCCCTTATTCTAAAAACATAATGATATCCGCTGTAAAACAATTTCTTCAGCTGCTCCATTCCCGTAAGAATCTTTATTTTATGTTGGACCCCTTCTCATATAAGGGTAACTGGCAATGAAATCGCTGATAGAGAGGCCACAATGGCCGTCTCCTCTTTTCGGAGTTCCAGGTACCTCCCAGATGCCATTCGACAAGGCAGCCTCTCATCAACTGAATACTATCTTGCTCTCCGACAGGGTTTTCGATCTTGTTGGCAAGAGTGCTTTACGAGTGATCAGAGGGAAGTGAAACTCAGAAATATAAAGCCGAGCATTGGTGAGTGGTCTTCCTCCCACAAACGAAACGAAAGCGCTTACACGAGGTGATACTTGCACGCCTCCGTATTGGTCACACCATTAACTCTCGCAGTCACTATATGTCACGGGCCCCCCCTCCCATTTGCAAATTTTGCGTAACCATACCCCGCAATCTGTTCGCCATATCTTCATTGATTGTTCCCAGCTGGACCCTATTCGCCGTCGTCATTTTCCAACTTTACGATAACACCTAAAAGATTATCTCATATCTTATCCGAATCTTCCCACTTTAGCAGTAACTCTATTTTCTTGTATCTCCAAGACGTGAATATTCTTTATAATATTTGATTTTGTTATGCAATATCAGGACTATTTAAAATGCAAGATACACTTTTATATAGTTATTATTTATTTTTAACTGAATGAAAATTCATTTCGCCATTCAAATCTTCCTTTGACATTTGAAATATGTATGTGCCAGAGCCCGCCCATGGTGTTGATTTTTCAGCCCAGTGTGGCCGCTTCATTGTGAGCTGTGGCGGGTTCTGTACACTTATATATATATATATATATATATATATATATATATATATATATATATATATATATATTATATATATATATATATATATATAATATATATATATTCCACTTTGTAATGGGCCCACCCGGTCGGGAAAAAAACATAAAATAGTAACCTTTCCCCGATTGTCGAGGTAAAAATAAATAATAAATAAATATATATTATATTATATACACAATATATATATATATATATATATATATATAATATATATATATATATATATATATATATATATATATATATATATATATATATATATATATATATATTATTGGTTTAATATTAATAGCGGAGTGAGGCAGGGATGTGTTGTCTCCATGGTTATTCATTTTGTATATGGATGGGGTTATGAAAGAATTAGAGGTTGTGGGTGGCAGAAGATGGTGTTAGAATGAATGAGAATGGAGGCGAGTGGAGGGTGCCCTACCTATTATATGTGAATGATTTGGTTTTGTATGGTGAACCTGAAGTGTGTTTTAGAGGATTGGTAGAGAGATTTGGCAGGGTGTGTAAACGTAGATAAGAGTAAGGTTATGGTTGTGAGTGAGGACAGTCCTCGGTGGGAAGTTATGTTAGATGGTGAGCAGCTGGAACAAGTGTCCGAGTTTAAATATTTAGGATATATGTTGGATGAAAAAGGAACGGATGATGCAGAGTGTAAAAGGAAAGTTATGAATGGGAGAAAGGTGGCTGGTGCAATTAAATCATTGGTGGATGTAAAGGGACTAAGTCTTGAGCAAGCTAGGGTCTTACATGAGGGTATGTTGTTACCTGTGTTAATGTACAGTAGTGAAACTATGGTCTAGAATAAGAGACATAGATCTAAAGTACAATGTGTTCAGATTTACAATTTTAGGGGCTTGTTAGGTGTGTGAAGAATTGATAAAATGAGGAATGAACGGCTTGGAGAGACCGAGAAAAAGTGGATTGAGGTCAGTAAGAAGCCTGGAGGAAAAGAATGTCAGTTTGGCCGAGGCGGGAAGAAAGGTGCATAATAAGAGTGAATGGCGATGTTTTGTGAAGGGGTATGGTTAAGGCCCTCCTGGGCCAAGGGATAATCCCCACATTGACGAGAAGCCATAGTGAGGGTCCGTCGTGGTCCGGATAGCTCTTAGGAGTCTATTCTGATTGCGACGAGTCTTGCTAAAAGATTTAAAGGGGCGGGTAAGGCTGGGCTTTTCCTTTTCGATTGTCATATATTTACTACTTTTCTGTTTCAGGTGCATGTCAAGCCCCTTACCCCCAGACATGGGAAAAAGGTAGATGATATATATATATATATATATATATATATATATATATATATTATATATATATATATATATATATATATATATATATATATATAT
The DNA here is from genome assembly GCA_015478945.1 of Trachelipus rathkii. NCBI lineage: Eukaryota > Metazoa > Arthropoda > Malacostraca > Isopoda > Trachelipodidae > Trachelipus > Trachelipus rathkii. Next base: position 47,544 of record JABUQX010036826.1, read on the forward strand.
ATATATATATATATATATATTATATATATATAACTTTTCCCCCTTGCCCACCTCAATTGGAGGGCCACATGCTTTCCAGGGAGCTGGCCACCGCCTCTTGGGCGTTCCACAGTTTCGAAGAAAAAGATATAGAGAGTCGCCACGGGTGGCTTCGAAGAACGGAGCAGCCCAGAAGGAGGTGCTCAATTGTGTCTGGGAATTTGTGACATCTGGTGCAGGTGGGGGAGTAACATTGTCTAGTTTGAATCTATATTTATATTGTAAGAGTTTTGAGTGGTGACCTGATCTGTTCCGGGCGAGGTCAATTTGGCCCCTCTTCTAGACAGTGTATCTTCTATAGGGAAATTTTTGGGAGGGAGTTTAGTAAAAATTGTTGTTGGGCGTTTTGTAGTACGTGTTAGTTAGTTGGTGTATGGATATGAGTAGAGCCATTGACTTTATTGTAGGAGGAGGGGGAATAAGTTGTAGATGTCAATTATAGAATGGCTGGTGAGGAAGGTGAGGATTTTAGTCTGTGTCGGGGGGGGGTTGGAGAGTATTTGATGACATGGGTGGGTTGGATTTAGGTTTTCTGTAGAATTGAGTCCCCACCATCTCCAGGTGTGGAGATAGGAAGATGTAAGTATCGTCATGTAAATGTTGGATTAGGGTGGTTGGTGCATCCAGTGATATTCTAAGGGCGGTGTTTTTTGTGATTTTGTAATTTTTTTGAGTTGATTTTGACAGTTTCAGGGAAACATGCTGGGAAGGCAGTAGTTTATATTGTTCTAGGAAGTTGTTTGTAAGTGGTGCGTGAGGGTTGTTCCTGTCACTAAAAAAAATTGGTTTAGGAAATTGTTCGGAGGTGTTAGTTTCCGTTGAGTGATGAAGTGATTGGTTGATTGTGGGGAGGTTTGAGAACTTCATGTGGTGTCATAGGTAGGTCTTAAATTTTGCGTTTGTTGTAGGGGGAGGGGATTATTGTTCAGGTAAACTATTTGTGTGGAGTGAAGATTGGTGGCGGATCGGTGTTAGGAGGGTGATGGAGGATTTGAGGGGGGAGGCGGTTATTCTATTGGAGAGTAACCAAGGTTTCTAATTGTTGTAAGTATTCTTGCGTGTAAAGAGGTGCTATATTTCGTCTGGAGTGGGAAATGAGACTGATATCATCTGCGTGATTGGTGATAAGTTGTTGATGCGATAGGTGCGGTAGGATATAGGAGGTTCTTCTGTGAAAAGATTGAAGAGGAATGGAGAGAGACGCCGTTTGTAATTTAATGGAGTGGGAAGATTATTTTGTGGAGAACTTTGGCAAAACGGTTAGGGAGAAAATTAGAAAGCCATTTTTGTCGTTATTTTCTAGGGGATTGAAGTTTTTTTTGTTTATATAAGAATTGTATGGTGGGACAGTGTTCAAAGCTTTGTTGATGTCGATTGCTGTGAGAATGGATTTATGGGATGGGGATTGGTTGAAGTCATTGATGATGTGTTGGGTGAGGGAGGTAAGGGCTGTAGTTGTGGAGTGGTTGCTTTTAAAGCCATGTTGGAAATCTGGGAGGGAGATTGTATAATATTAATTTGTCCAGCAGTTACTGATGGAGAGAGAGAGAGAGGGCGGTAAGAGGAGGGGAGTTAGGGTCTTTTTTAGGCTTGAGTTTTGCTAGTATGAATGCTTGTTTCCAGATTGGGGGTATATAGTTAAGTTGCAAGAATTTGTTGAAGATTTCTGTGATAGCATTGCTTTCACCGAGGTTTTTTTTAAATGTAGGTTTGAGATTGAGTCTGGTCCTGTAGCTGGTGAGTTTTTGAGGGTTTTGATAGTTTCTGCTATCCTTTCAGTTGTAAAAGGGGGTGGGGGTTTGTGGTCTGGGGGGAGTTTTTTTGTTTTCCTGTTGTTGGGGTGGGTTGGTTTGCGAGAAATATATATTTGAGAGAAATAATATATATAATATATAATATATATATATATATGATATATATATATATATATATATATATATATATATATATATATATATATATATATATATATATATATATATATATATATATATATATATATATATATATATATATATATATGTTCCGGCCGGATGAAAATTTTTCTAGCCGGAGACTCGGGCCAAAAATCATCCGGTTCAACACTAAAATATATAGATTCAGTCAAACATCTGAATATATTGCTGGGTTTGTAAAATGCGTCACGTCTATTAAACAGTTAAGAATGATGTTATTAAGAAACAAAAAAATAAAATTATTTTATGTCATTTGGGAATAATGGAAAAAAACACGAAAAAATATTTTTTTAAGGTATAATAATAATAATAATAATAATAATAATAATAATAATAATAATAATAATAATAATAATAATAATAATAATAATAATAATAATAATAATAATAATAGGATTCAATGAACGTAAAAAACGAAAGATAGAAAAAGAGGAAAATCTTTTGCAGATGAAAGTATGTCAGAATGAAATGGTACGTATTGTTTTATTATTTTACTCCAAATAATTGATAACGTCTCCTACTTTAACAAATATTTAATCTTTTATAAATCATTCTTTATACAATGAGTTTTGAATTCTGTATTATGGATTGAGCAAAAAAAAAAAAATTACCTTCGGTAGTGTTTAATTAATCTTCTAAATTTAACAAAAATTTGTTAATACCAATATCTAAAATTTATCATCGTCTTGTGTTCAATAGAAATTAACTCCCACATCAACTATTAAAAAACAGAAAACGAAATGCGTTTTCTAACCCATACCTAGTCGCAGTAATATTATTTCATTTTCAGAGGAATGTGCATTAATTTATCAGTCCTTTTTAAGTTCTTGGTTTTCTCTTTTTCTACTTAGGAAATTGGGATCGAACCTACAGCACATAATGAAGATGCAAATTGTTCTGTAATGGTCGAGCATCAACCAAGCCATGAAGCATCTTCAAAGACAAGTTAGTTGTTATTTTGTTTGTAATAATGTTAATATTTGGCTAGAGTGTATGACACTCATTTTCAATTTAAAATGAATTATTATAATTTGCAAGCTAAGCTATATTTATTAAATCAGGGTTTATCAACTTCTTTTAATCTTAGCAGAAAATATTCTCAAAACTTTACTTAGTTTCAAAATATAATCTAGGCATTCAATGCGATATTACGACATAAAAAAATTATATTAACTTAATTTTGTGTGCCAAACCTATTTTAATTCAATTATTTTGAAATTATTTTAGAAATTATATCTAAAAAAAAAAGTTTCAGATGAAAATCTTCCAGCACAAGTTGGAACGATGTTGAAATTTTTTCAAACGTACGTGAAAGGGGAGGAAGCAGATAGAGTAAACAGGCTGAAAAGAGAAGAAGAAGATCGAAGGCAAATGATTAAGGACCGAGAAGACAGGTTGAAAAGAGAAGAAGAAGATCGAAGACAAATGATCAGAGACAGAGAAGACAGATTGAAAAGAGAAGAAGAAGATAGAAAATACAGATTGAAAAGAGAAGAAGAAGACCGAATACAAGCCAGGATAGACAAAGAAGACAGGTTGAAAAGAGAAGAAGAAATAAGAGGAGAAATGATGAGGACTCAAAATAATTATTTCCAAACATTTTTGAATATGATGGCGAATTCAAGCAAAATGTTTCTTTTAAGTCAAAATCAGACTTTTAGTCAGAAGAGTCTTGAATTAGTAAGTGTTAACACTTTTTGCCATTAGTTTTCAAATCTATTTTAAATTTCGGTTTTTTAATTTTAATAATTTCTGTTTATTTTATATACCGGTATATATATATATATATATATATATATATATTATTTATTTAAAAAGACATATATAATTTATCTAGCATATTTATATATATATATATATATATATATATATAATATATAGTATATATATATATATATATATATATATATATATATATATATATATATATATATATATATATATATATTATTTATTTATTTATACAAGACACCATATCCCGCATAGGATTGCAAGGTGGTGTTGGTGGGTGATAAGTTTTTTTAAACTTACCACCACCATTCACGAAAAAGAAACAAATGCTTTATAGAAGGGGTCCTTCAGCCCCATGGCTATCTATCAGGCGAATATAATTGTGAATTTTTCTTCCCATGATTCGTACGACTTCTCGAACGCGCTTCACTTTTCCTAATATTTAAAGTTTCCAAATTTCTTTTTTTCTTTTTTAATTTTTCATTTCATTCAAAATAATTAATTTTAAAAGAAACGTTGTTAAATTAATTTTGCTCCTCCATCTCGGATTTTATATAAAAATAATTTGGAAATAAACACTTAAAATTTTGAAATTCTTAATCGTAACATAAATGATTTTTTACTATATAGGAACTTCAAAACTTCTAAAACGACTCTCTTCTCAAATGCAATCCAACAAAGTACGGAACTCTTTAGTATTTCCTTCTCTGATTTTTACAATCTTCTCTTAATGTCTAATCCTTCAAACCTTCAACATTCTTCTTTCAGTCTCCCTGCTGTTGTTTCTCTTTCTTCACTCCCTTCTGGTTTCCACGCGTCCGCACTATATATATATATATATATATATATATTATATATAATTATATATAATAATATATATATATATATATATACTATATATATATATATTATATATACTAGATATATATATATATATAATATATATATATATATTTCATCATCATCCACCTTCTTTCCCCAAGACTGGGGGTAAAGTGCGTACCATGCACGGAAACAGAAAAGTAGAAGAAGAACATGACACAAGTCGAAAAGAAAGCCCAGCCATACCGTCCCCTTTATACCTATTAGTGAGAACTCGTCGCAGTCAGAAAATCCACCTAGAGCTTCACGGGACAGTGATGGACCCTCATTATGGCATTTCGTCAGTATGGGTTCATCCCTTGCCTCAGGTGGGCCACAACCATACCCCCTTACAAAACCCCGCCATTCACTCCTATTAAAAACCTTTCTTCTCGCCCCTTCCAAACTCACATTTCTCTCCTCAAGGCATTCTTTAACTGACTCAATCCACTTTTTCTTCGGTCTCCCAGCGGTCAATTCCATTCCCAACACACACCACTATGCATCCGCTTAACCAACCGATTGTCATCCATCCTTTCCACATGACCAAACAATCTCAACGTACTTTCATTTATTCTCTCATTTATCTCTTTCTTCACACCACACAACTAATACGTTCATTTCTCATTTTATCAATTCTTACACCTAACACTCCCCTAAGATTGTCCATCTGAACACCTTACACTTTAGATTTATACCTTTTATTCCAGACCATAGTCTCACTACTATACATACTGGTAACAGCATACCCTCACGTAAGACCCTAGCGCACTCAAAACTTAGTCCCTTTATAAACACCAACGATTTAATTGCACAAGCCACCCTCCTCCATTCATAACTTTCCTACTACACTCTGCATCATCCGTTCCCTTATCATCCAACATATATATATCCAAAATATTTAAACTCAAACACTTATTTCAGCTGCTCACCATCTATCATAACTTCACACCGAGGACTGTTCTCACTCACAACCATAACCTTACTCTTATCTACGTTTACTTTGAAACCCTCCTCTTATACACCCTACCAAATCTCTCTACCAATCTTCTCAAATTCTCCTCAGATCCACCACACAAAACCAAATCATACGCATATAATATGTAGGGCACCCTCCACTCTCTTCCATTGTCCATCATTCTAACACCATCTCCCGCCACTTCCACCTCTAATTCTTTCACAACCCCATCCATATAAAATTGAATAACCAAGGAGATATAACACATCCCTGCCTAACTCCGCTATTATTATTAAACCAATCACTTAAGACACCATTTATTCTTACGCTTCACTATCGTCATACATATTTTTGTTTCATTTAGAAGCCTACCACCAATACCATATATCACTAACACCTGCCATAGAGCTTCCCTATTAATCCTATCATACGCCTGTTGCAAATCAATAAAATCTAAATACAATTTATTCTCTCTCATTTTCTCAATCATTTGTTCATGTAAAGATTTGATCCACACATCCTCTACCACTCCTAAATGCACCTTGTTCTTCACCAATCAGTCCTTCAGTCACTTGACGCACTCTTTCGACCGAAATACCAGCAATATCTTCTCTACAACACTCAGTAAACTAATTCACTTCAGTCACTTGACGCACTCTTTCGACCGAAATACCAGCATATATCTTCCCTACAACACTCAGTAAACTAATTCCCCTATAATTCCTACAATTCCCATTATCTTCCTTACCCTTATATAAGGGTACCTTTTCTGCTCTCCAATCCCTCGGAACTATACCCTCCATTAACGCTTTGTTACACAACTTGCAAATCCAATCAATCACCATCTAACATCCGTTCTTGATCATTTCACCAGTAATTTCATATATACCTGCAGATTTACCATTCTTCAACTTTCTCACTCTACCCATTGCCTCCTCCTTACTAATGACCTAATCCCCAAAATATCTATTCCTTTTTCACTATTCACCTCTCGTTCACCAATGTTATTCAGGATTATCGAAGTTTTCCTTCACCACTCCCCTCACATCATTCATTATTCTTAAGCAGATTCCCTATTTCCTTCTTAACCTTTCGCGCTTCCTTCCAGAAGAGCTTCCTATTCCCTTGAAAGTCCCCATTCATAATCATTCCAAACTGTTCATTTACCTCTTTCTTTTTCCTCCTACCTATGCACCTTTTAGTATTTATTTTTTCCTCCTTATATAATTCCAAGCATCTTTCTTTTGAAACTTCATCATTGGCTTTTAGTACATTCAACCACGCTTCTTTTTTACTTTTAACCGCTTGTATCACCTCTTCATTCCACCACTCACTATTAACATTTTTACTTCCTACTTTAGCACATCCACATACTTCCTTTGCACTGCTAACAATTGCTTCCTTCCTTTGCTCCCAGATTTGTTCAGTTTCAATTTGTTTACATTCAACTGATTTAATTGCGAGCTCTCTTAAATACTTAACCATATTACCTTGTTCACTTAACATCTCACTCTTAATTCTACTCATTTCCTTCCTTATCACCTTCCTCTCCATCCAAGCCCCCACTAACTTAATTTTGCATGAAACAACATAATGATTCGATAATCCCATTCCTAACCCCCTCACTGATTTAACATCCACACATACTATAACATCTCCTTCCTCACTACACAAAATCAATCATACTTTTCACTTCGATACCATTTCTCCCTACACCAACTCTAGTGTACTTATGAATTCTCTTGTGTTTAAAGAATTACTTAAACACATACCTCTCTCTCACAGCAAATCAATCCACTTTCCTACCCATTCTCATTTTCTCCCGACACCCAAAACCACCTGTTATACCATTCCCTTTTTGAACACCTATCCAACCATTTAAGTCACCCTACACAATCAATCTGAAGCTCCTA
>JABUQX010036826.1:60000-82500 GCA_015478945.1 Trachelipus rathkii
AATTACCAGCATATTAGCTTCCCTCAGCATCAGTAAACTTATTTCCGCTATAATTTACGTTCCGCTTTTCTCCCCTTAACCCTTTATATACACCAGGTAACCTTCCAAAAATCTTGGGGAACTAACCATCCATAAACGCTTTATTACACAACTTCAAATCCAATCAATCACCATCTCGCTCCGTTCTTGTATGCATTTCTCACATAATTTCAATATGTTTGTATACCAGCAGATTTTAACCATTTCTTCAACCTTTCCTCACTCTACCCATTACCTCCTCGCTAAACCTCATCCCCAAAATACTATTCCTTCTGGCACAATCAACCCTCCCACATTCACTAATCACATCTTTTCATGTACTATTAAATGCATTGTGCAGATTTTCAAAGTGTTTTTTCAACACTCCCCTCACATCCTATTTCATCAGTTACAAAAGCACCATCCTATTCAATTAGTTCTAAAGGTTCCCTTTATTCTGATTCTTAACCTTTCGCGCTTCCTTTCCAGAGAAGCTTCCTATTCCCCTGTAAATCAGCGTCCTATCTCATCCTCCTTCCAAACTGTTCAATATTACCTCTTCTTTTCTCCTAGGTATGCACCTTTTTAGTATTTCTTTTGTCCTCCTTATATAACTCCAAGCATCTTTCTTTTTGAGACTTCATCATTTGGCTTTTAGTACATTCAACCACGCTTCTTTTTTTACTTTTAACCGCTTGGATCACCTCTTCATTCCACCACTGACTGTTAATATCCTTACTCCTACTTTAGCACATCCACACACTTTCCTTAGCACTACTAACAATTGCTTCCTCATTTGCCCCCAGATTTGTTTCAGTTCAACTTGTTCAGATTCAACCGATTTACTAGCAGCGCTCTGAATATATATATATATATATATATATATATATATATATATATATATATATATATATATATATAATATATATATATATATATTAAAATATATATATATATAATATATAATATATTATATAATATATATATATATATATATATGGTTGAAATATTTACTCAAACTTTCATATATATATATATATATATATATATATATATATATATATATTATATATATACATATATATATATATATATTATATATAATATATATATATATATATATATATATATATATATATATATATCAAATGAAAGTAATGAAATTGCTGTCATCAACGGTTTCGTAAAGAACTTTCAACCTTCCATTCAAAATGTTGAACCTTCTCTTAGTTAGTAAAGCTTAGAAAAAACGACATTTTTTTTAATGTTACAAAATACTTAATTTTTATTTTATTGTTGAAAGTGAAAAATGATTTTATTAAGAGGTCATTTTCTTTTGGAAGTGTATTGGTTAAAAGGTTAATATTTCAGAAAATGAAAAAGATGTGGCCAAAAATTTCCATAGACCGTTGGAAGTCGTACCCATATCCGAAAATTTCTCCTCCAGACTGTTGGAAGTCATACCCGTATCAGAAAATTTCCCCTCCAGACCGTTGGAAGTCGTATCCGAAAATATTGAAGAGGAAAATATTGAAGATTCAATTGGTGAGGGAAAATTTCAGTTAAATTTTTTTAATAAGGTTACTCAATAGGCATTTTATTATTGGTACAATTGTAATTGATGCAAAGATTTTAGGCTCCTAAAACTTAGGATTATTTAGAAAATTAATGAAAACGTTTAAGTTTGAAAAACTTGTTCAATTAATTAACATATGCACACCAAAGTGCATATGTTTGCAGGAATTTCGACTATGTCACCGCGACTTCTTTTAACCGTCGGAATATAAATTAGCGCTAACCTCTTTAGACAGAGGTGACAATGATAGGGTAGTTGCAGGAATACTCATTCGTAAATCTGTCCCCTATTCTCCAGTCCCTCTTTAAACTAGACTTAATGAAGTGGCAGCACGAATTCATCTGTCCATCGACCTTACTGTCTGCTCGATCTACTCGGTTTCGAGTGAGTGAGTTTATTAAGGTCGATTTGGCATATATTTTTAAGCAGCTTTCTACTCCGTTTGTTATACTAGGAAACTTCAACCTCGTTTAAGTTTAAGATCCATGTAGATCTTCTAACACCATTTTCCTTGGAATGCCTTAACACAGGACTCCCTACATATGAACGTTTAGATACAGGACAGCTCCCTCTTTTTATTAAATGCCTTCTATCAAATAGATCCTTCGAGGTACGGTGCTCTTTTGTTCTATCACGCCACTTAACTGTATGAAGGCGTTCCGCAGGGCAGTGTTCTATGTTTATTATTATTTGCTCACGGATTCAATGATCTTGTTACTTCTATCACAGCGACGGTCAATTTTTCTCTCTATGTTGATGACCTTGCGCTATATATTGCTGGTGCCAGGCTGCCATTTCTTGAGTGGTGTTGTTGCGTGTGGGTTTGAGGCTGCCATTTCTTGAATGGCAACTTCAACTAGGTATTGAGAATATTTTACAATGGAATAACTCCCGTGGCTTCCATTTCTCACCCGCAAAAACCTCAGCAGTACTTTTTAACAAAAAAGGGAATCGAAGAACCTGCCACCTTCCTCCTGCAAATTCGATCGAAGCTGGATTATGGTTGCATAGTATACCATAGTCCCCAAAATTCTTATTCCTTCTTGCACCATCAAATCCACACACATTCACTATCACCTCTTCGTTACTGCTAATATTATACAGATTTTCGAAGTGTTATTTCCACACTCCCCTCACATCCATTTGATCAGTTACAAAAACACCATCCCTATTTATTATTCTAAGCAGGTTCCCTTTATTCTCATTCTTAACCTTTCGCGCTTCCTTTCAGAAGAGCTTCCTATTCCCTTGTAAGTCCCCATTCATCCTCCTTCCCAACTGTTCTTTTACCTCTTCTTTTCTCCTACCTATGCACCTTTTAGTATTTCTTTTTTCCTCCTTATATAATTCCAAACATAAATTATGCGACAAGCATCTTTCTTTGAAACTTCATCATTGGCTTTTAGTACAATCAACCACGCTTCTTTTTTACTTTTGACCGCTTGTATCACCTCTTCATTCCACCAATCACTGTTAACATTCTTACTCCTACTTTAGCACATTCCAATAACTTCCTTTTGCGACTGGCTAACAATTAGCTTCTCATTTGCTCCCAGATTTGTTCAGTTTCAACTTGATCACATTCAACTGATTTACTTGCGAGCACTCTTAGATACTTATCTTTATTACCTTGTTCTTTAACATCTCACTCTTAATTCTACCCACTTCCTTCCTTATCACCTTCTTCTCCATCCAAGCCCCCACTAACTTAATTTTACATATACAGCATAATGATCCGATAATCCCATTCTTAATCCCTCACTGATTTAAGATCCAACACATACTTCAACATCTCCTTCTTCACCAACACAAAATCAATCATACTTTTCACTTCGATACCATCTCTACCTACACCAACTCCAGTATACTTATGGATACTTTTGTGTTTAAAGAAGTATTACTTACAGACATACCTCCCTCCTCACAGAAATCGATCATCTTCCTACCATTCTCATTTTCTCCCAACACCCCAAAACCACGTGTTATACCATCCCTTTTCTGATCACCTATCCAAACATTTAGGCCACACAACACAATCAATCCGATGCTAATACTCACCCCATCCAAAACATCATTCAGATTATCCCAGAAAATCACACTTTCTTCAACATTACCCACAGATGGACCATATGTCACAACCACACATACCATGACCTTTTCAAACTTAAATTTAACCATTAGAATTCTAGTACTCACACATAAAATCCAACCATATTCGTAGCTCTGTACCCCAGGTTGCTTATTAGAATTGTACCTCCTTCTCTTCCCCTCTCATCCTTTTACACACCAGCACATACACATTTCACACCACACCACTCATCTTCACCGTTTCCTTTCATTTTTGTTTCAGTCACGGTGAGCAAATCAAATTTACCTTTTTTAAATATATCCATCTTCTCTCACCTTTTCTCATCATTTATTTCTTTGACATTTCATGTACCCATGCAATTCATATATTTTCGCCGAAAGATAGGAGGTCGCTTACGGCGATCACGATGTTCTCCGAGGAATGCATTATCATTCCTGACAAAAGATAAGTTGGAATGGGCAGCCAACCCAACTACCACTGTTCATTTAGTCGGCTTCTACGACATCCAGAACGTACGCTGTGGGCAATTCTTCCTCCCCCACCTTCACACACACACACACACACACACACACACATATATATATATATATATATATATATATATTTTAATATTATAGTATATATATATAATATATATATATATATATATATATAATATATAATATATATAATATATTATATATTAATAATTATATATACATAATATATATATATATATATATATATATATATATATATATATATATATATATAATCTTCAGATAATTCTCCGAGAAGGGCAAAAAAGAAAAACCTAAAACCACTTAGACCTTGCTTGTACTGCCACAGAATGTTTACTAAAGTTACTCAGCATATAAAAAATGCGCATTCAGAAGAAAAACATGTTAAACAAATTATTTCTTTACCGAAAACGGAACGTGATGAAGAAATGCTTAAATTATTAAAAAGAGGAATTCATGAGCATAACGTACGTCTTTTAAAAAATAAGCAAACCAATCTTATGATGATGAGAAACCAAAAGAAAGAAAATGGGCGTGTTATCTGCGACAAGTGTTATGGAACATACAGTAAAAAGCATTTTCATCTTCACAAAAAAAAGTGTAACACTATTTCGCCAGTAGAAGTTGATAGAAATGCAAATATAGATGAAATACCTGATGAAGATTTCAAAAAAACAGTTCTAGATAAGTTTAGAAAGAGGAATGGGAAAGTTACTCAGCAATGCCTTAATAATCCATTAATTTTGCGTTTTGGGAAAGATCAAATTAGGTCAATTATATGTCATCCTGGCAAAGAACAGAAAGTGAGGAAAAGAGTTAGTACACAAATGAGACTCTTAGCACGATTTCTGATTGAGTTTCAGAAAGTTGGCAAAATTAAGAAACATGAGATTTGCGATGAGGATATTTTTAAAGTAAAGTACTTCAGCATTGTAGAAGAAGCAATTTGTAATGTTGCAAAGAATGACAAACGTGTTTCACATTCTGTAAAGCTTGCTTTACGGACTATTTTAAAATTATTTATAAAAACAATGAAATATTATTCTATTATCGAAGAAAAAGAACATCAGAAAAATGTACTTTTAGAATTTGAAAATGTGCTTGCATATAGATCCAAAAATATATTTGGTGTTTCACAACATTACTTAAAGATGGATCGAACTCAAGAATTACGCAATCCTGAGCTTCTTCCATTAGAAGAAGATGTTGAAAAATTAAAAAATTATATTTTTGAAGAAATCGAAAATATAAACAAGATACGTAATTGGAATTGCCAAGTTTTTATCCGTGCTAGACAAATATCAGTATGTTTTATAACATTTCTTAATGCACGAAGGTCAGGTGAGCCCTGTTCTTTAACAAAAGCCGAAATTGCAGATGCCCGCAAAAATAAATGGATTGATTATCAAAGACTTGCAGACTCGATAACAAATAGGGGAGAAAAATTATTAATAGAAAATCATAAGATGGCATACCAATATGGTAAAGGTAACAAGCGTTTAAGTGTTATGATTCCAGAAATTCTTATTCCTGTGATTGAAAAACTGGTAGATGAGGAAGTTAGGGAAATTTGCCGCATCAATCCAAATAATAAATTCGCATTTCCTTCTACTGGTGAGTTGTAAATTTTTTTTTATATCAAACCCTTGCCCTCCAGTATATCATAATTTATTCTCACTTTAATGATATTAAAGATAGTTCATTTTTATTTAATATTTATTTATACATTCAAATTAGTTATTTTTAACATCAAATTTTCAAAAATGCTACTTTTAACAGATATATTTGCAATCTTTCTGTATTTCAAAGTATTTAGAATACGTATTTTTAACATCAAATTTTCAAAAATGCTACTTTTAACAGATATATTTGCAATCTTTCTGTATTTCAAAGTATTTAGAATACGTAAAATCAATTTCCTTTTAAAAAATTAATGTTATTGTTTTTCTAATATACCGTTTATTATTCAAATGCATATGAAAAGCCTAATTTTTTTTCTTTTTTTTTTTGCAAAACATTTCAGGTTTAAGTGAAGAATGCTCGTCTGGTTGGCACGAAGCTACTGCTGTTTGCAAAGAAGCAAACCTCTCAGAAAATATTACAGCAGATAAGATGCGGCACAGAGCGGCAACAATATTTGGAGGACTAAACTTACCTGAACATGTTAGAGCTATGTTCTATGAACACATAGGGCATTCGAAGGATATCGATATGAATGTTTATTCTTCACCTCAAGCACATAACACATTGTTAACTATCGGCCCTGAACTAAACAGGATGTTTAAAATAAGTACGAAATCTAAATATTTTCTAAATACTTGAATTTTTTTTAGGGGGAAAATTAATTAAAATTCAATATCATTGGTACTTTTTTAATTTAAAAAAAAAAGTAAACTGAATTAAAGAATAAACTTTTTGACAATAATGATACCAACAATTCTAAATAAGTGCACTCATTAAATAATAAATAAAAGTTTTTCCTTAATTAGTTTTTTATACTTCATTTCAAATTTCAGGACCATCTCAAGATTTTGCAAATTCAGAAACATCTCAAGATGCTGATAATTCAGGAACATCTCAAGATTGTGATAATCCTGTCGAAATGGTTCCTTCCGTTCAAGGTAAGATAGTAATTTTGTAATGTGCTTTATTTCATCCTTTTATACCTTTTTCTTCAATCATACATCTCTCCAATAATTTCAAAAAGATAAATGTTCATCTGTATATAATATTTTATTGATAGTTGTGCAACCGGGAGATTTTATGGCTAGAAAACGTGCTCCCGATCAATAATGGGTTGAAGTTTTATTTTCCTAAATTTTGCTTCAGAGACTTCTTAAACGTTTAAGCTTACATTATTTTTTAGTTCTCAAACACATTCTACTCAGGAAGATGGGACTAGAAAGTTGAATTTTTCAATAGCTCTGGGTTACTCATAACGCTACCATATTGTCTCCTCCGCAGGGACCACAACTATTGTTATCTTCGCACTCACGAAATAGTTAATTGTATTTGCACATGCAAAATAAAACATAATTCTCGAAATATTATTTTATAGATGGCGTTAAATTATTGTTTTAATTTAGTTTAACGGGCTAACGTTTTTTGAAGAGAGACATAAAATATTATTATCATCTGAGATGGTGGACATAGTGATTAATTAGTATAAATATATCTTAATACAAATAGGAACTATTAACAAGAAGATTTAAGAAGTATCACATCTAAAGAGTATGAAATATTAGATCTATGTTGCTACGGAGAGAATCACTTATGAGACTTATGTATCTTGACTCTTCTAATTTCCAAACGACTACGTTAAAGTTTATAATAATTGGTAGGTTTTTATAAAAAACTTATATTTATATATTTTACAATTTATAATTAACTACATAGCTATTATGGCAAGGTTGCATAAGGGCCTACGCCTCATTAATATTTTAATATACTTAGATATATATTCTATTTTAAGGTATCAGTAAAATAATATTATTGTTATATTAAAAATTTAATAATAATTATTAATTATATCAATAATTTATTATATAAAACATTTATGATATATTATATTTAATAAATTATAATACAAAATAAAGTATGTATAATACAGTTAATAATATGATATTTCTTTGGTTATTTCAAAGATATGCAATTGTATTAATATTTGAAATGAGGTTTGTAATAAGAGCTATGAAATATATGTATTTTGAGGTTTTATAGATGGTACAGAATGGGATATAGTATGTAAATAATGTTGGAGATTTAGAAGGTCATTATTGACAAGTTGGTAGGATATATGAAGGATTATTGATAGTCGTAGTATAAGTTGAAGAATGGGTTGAGATATTTTTGCCAGGTTATGAAAGATGAAATTATGGTGAAATGATCTTGATAGTCATGAACTAGGAGGTAAAGAGATGGTTCGATTGGTGTTGTGGATTTTAGGAAGGGTTTAGTAATATAGAGCAATTCTTTGTTATAGGTAATTCTGGCGGATGGTATAAAGTAAATATCTGGTTTCCGGTAGAGGGATTGTGAGGATAAGGTTTGAACGACAGTGGTTAGATGTAAAGTTAAAATTTCTGTTGGGAGTGTAATAAACTTATCTAAGTGGTAAGGGAGAGTAAATGGAACTGTAAAATTACTGTAGGGGGAGATTTAGTTTATTTGTGAGTGTGGTCAGTGATGTGGATTATGTAGTAAATAAAAGATGGTTGGTCAGTTAATTGGTTCGAAAGATGCCTGGCGTTGGGTCGGAGGGGATGGACGGAATTGGTGAGTGTGAGTGAAAAGGAGGAGGGGTTGCGAAATATAATATAGAGAGTTGGTAAGGTATGATGGGAGGTGTGAATCAGAATCTGTTACTATATAGAAACAAATGATAGAAAAAAAATAGAGGGAGAAGAAGATATCAATAGATATGGTTGGGGGTTTAAACTCTAAGATTGAGTCATACAGTGCGTAGTGTGATAGCTGGTATGGTTAGGTGTAAGAGGATAGATATATTGTGGGAGTGTTGTATTAGGTATAGTGATAATAGTTGGTGATAGTGTGGAATTGTGTATCGGTTTTATGGTAACTTGTAACTAGTAAATGGAATCCATAAAGGTGGATTTAATATATGTGTAGTTAGGTTCAGAGGCGTGTGTATGAAATATGTTAAATATGGTGTCAAAAGTTTGCATATATGAGTAGATATTGGGGAGAGCGTATGATTGGATGCGTGGGTATGCGACTGGAGATTCAGAGGAGTGGTGTTCATTAGTAATAGCGATATTTTAAAGAGAATGTTGAAATTAAAAGATATAAAGTTGTGGTTAGTTAATGTAAAGAATTGAGGTGGAATTCGTTGGCACGAAAATCGGGCTTGAATGATAATAAAGAATAAGAAATGAAAAAAGATGGCTTAAACGAGAAAGCCATAAATAATTAATAATCATATTATAATAGAAATAATAAAATAATAATATGCGAAAAAGATATAGTGTAATGATTTGTAGCGAGAACGATAAATACATTGATTAAAGAGCAGATTTAGAATTAGAAGAACATTAAGTGTTAGATTAGAGTAATTTGTAGTGTAACGAGATTCGTGATAAACATAGCAGTCAGGAAAGGAATTTACAGCCATAACGGCTAAAGGATGGATACAGGCAGTAAGCTAGCTTTAAACGCATAGAATGCAGATAGAGTATTAACAACTAGATACGCATAGTTAAAAGAGACTATAAGCTACTCTTAAGACTCTGGCCGCGGGGCAACCCTCTGTAGGACCTAAACTCTATTTTGGGCTATACATGGCTCTACTGTCTTTAAAGGGTATTGAATTTCTCTTATGTTGACGTATGTACAATGGTCAAGTATTGAGTCAGGGGTAATCAGCGGTGATAATGCGGCAGGAGGAAAGTAACACGCATACTCGGCACATAGGTTATATGGGAGATTACACCTTTGACACAGAGTGGATATCTTAGCAGTTCAAGCACGTAAAGATTGTGAAAACAGACACATAGAACCCTCTCAGCCTTCCAAGCAAATAGTTTTTAATGTAGACTCTCATATTTTAATCAGTGAGCTGATGCTATAATAAATAGCCTTCACTAGATATAACATACTACGAAGAACTCTTTTAACAGCCAATAACTTTTAGCATGAACACTCCTAATTCGTATTTTTTTACGCTTTGCTTAGTGGCTTTAAGGTATGTAATGAGGTAGTTAGTTTAAAGTCCACTCACTATAGTAGGCAAGTATAATTCAAGGTGAAAGCGAGTATAAAGTTAAAGCTCAAATTCACGGTTATGATCGGTGTTGAAGATATGCACCCTGTCAAAAAGGGCATCACATACATAGGCACCAATAAAAAATGGCATCATGCATCTCTATAATGACCCCACTTCATGATAGGCATTACACACCAATTATTATTCTATTAGGATTTAATCATGGGCTTTACTCTTGACTTTAAATAATATAAATGTATATACTATTATTAAATTGTTTATTTTATGGATTTATATATTTTATAAAATTTGCTTATAAATAAAAAATGTTTTATATCAGACACTCTGATTTCTATATTCTGTTACCTACCTAAATTTTGTTTAGAGATAAAGTGGGATCACAGAGAGAATTTTACTATATACGGTATGGAGTAATAAGGTGTAAAGGAAATCAAACATGTTAAAAGTTATAATGTTTTGGTTGATATCTCATCGCCTTCTAATTTTTAATTGTGGGCCTGTACCTGATCTACAGCGGTTTCATGTGGATGTCTACGCAAAAATGTCTTATTTTAAGTAATATAAACGTTTTTAAGGATTGATAATTAAATATTGAATGAAGAATATCATATGACTAAATTTATTAAAATTTATGATAACATATATTCTAATTATTTAAATGTTTTGAGATCCCTATAATTTTTACATTATTATAATAAATATTATATTGATCTCTGAAAGGTTATTATATTTAAATTATTATTATTATTTTTTATTTTCTCATATTTACTGCATTATTAATTATTATTATTTTTTAAAAGGACAATTTAGAGGGAATCAGAAAGGATAATATGAGGTGCTTCTTGCATCTAAGTCACTGCTGGCGACGGGGATGAGTCGAAGCGGCCATTAACTTCCCTGTCTGACGCAGCATCTGGCGGTGGCTGCATTGCGCTACGGTATCGAGGGAACGGACGATATATATATGGTGAGGAGTGCTAATACTCATGCGTTGCAGGGAGGCTTTGTCTTTTGCGCAAAGGGTCACCCTGAGCCTGGTGGATTAGCTTATGTAATCTACAGGAAGGCTAATATATTAACTCATCTGATTTCTTTATATGTAGGTAGAGATTCGAGCTCAATCAAGATATGATTTCATCAAAGATATATGAATCATCAATAAGACGTATCTATAAAGATGAACTTACATCAAAGCTGATCATAAGAAGTAATCGAATCGCAGAGATGTATAGAAGAGGATGGTATCAAAGAATGACGTCATCAAGATAAGTCTCAGAAGAAGAAGACCGAGAGCACGAGAAGATGAGACGTAGAAGAAAGTGACAGATGAGAGACAGAGAGAGAGTAGAGGAGAGGAGGAGAGAGAGAGGAGGAAGCAAGTGGACTGAGGGCATAATGGGGATGGGAGAGCGCAGGATCAATGCGACTGTGAGTCTACGACGTCTCTGAATGCACTGAGAGACGTCGAGAATGCTGAGGAGCAGTATAGATAGCACGAGAGAGCAGTACAGAAGAGGAAAGAGTAGTATGAGGGAAGAGAGAAGGAGAGGAGGAGTAGCAGAGTAAGAGAGAGAGATGTAGGAGTGATGAAGTATGAGAGAGAGTAGATAGAAGTAGTATGAGAGGATTGAGAAGATGAGGGAAGGTGAGGACGAGAGTGAAGAAGGGATGAAGAGTGAGACTGAAGAGAAGAGTAGGAGAGAGAAGGAGAGGAAAGAGAAGTCAAAACATAGTAAGGGCAGTTGAACAGAGAGAGAAGAGGAGAGAGAGAAAATGCATGAGAGAGAGAAGAGAGAGAGATGAACGCCAATCGATTCCGAGAGAGAGACCTATAGTTAATTTATAAAGGATATAGAGGGCATCATTCTTCCACAATATTTAAAGTCGATGGGGACAGATCGGACGGAGTCACACGATGGAACACAGTGGAAAATATTGATCCTATCAAAGTCGTGTCGATACTAGTGGCAAAAATCAGCCATTGGACTACGTCCCATCACTATGTGGCATCCGCTCACTGCGCCACCACGCATTGGGCAGTTCTGGCACAACGTGTGGACGCACTGGCGCACCTTGGAATAGCATGTGAACACAAGGCCAACTTATCGTAGCTGCACTCAGCGCATGTTCGAGAGACCCACACGACCACCTTCTTCATGCTGTACTAATACCTCTTCCTGGGAGAACACCTACTAGGACATATCTACCCTCGCCCATAGATACTTCTCCACTTATTCGCAAGAGGTGGATTGGGAACATGTCAAAGTCATCAAGTTCAGCGTGGTGTCCGAGAGTATTTTCGGATCTCTTCTGTTATAGCTGAAGAGCACATGGTATGGAGGGCGCGAGGAACGCTCTGTCAGGAGCAAAACTACCGAAAGCAGTACAAAAGGCCACGATCACAAATGACGAGATGGGTCTGGTCATCACTAGTATCACCCTAAAGGAAAGGCAGCATAAAATTCCTTTACCTGGAAATAGGCGCGATAGTGTGCATGACCGGTTACATTGAGGCACACGCCGAGATGCTCGACTCAGTTGGATTGTGTCTTGTGTCCGACAGCGCGCGCAACCCTGGTACCTGACACGCATTGTAATATTGTTGACATGCTGCTTCTATGCGCAATATGATCATGCTCTAAGTGTTCAAAGGCAGTCGGAGTATGAATCTGTATACTCTTAGATGGTGTGGTGTTGTGCGGGAGTGTGGTGTGGTGTGGTCCATTCGTGTGCTGTGATCGCCCCCACGAGACATGCAAGAGTCCTGTTACGCTGCTTTTCACAGTACCTTTAGGTAGGTCCATATGCGTACAAGTTTGGAACGAAATTATGTGACGGGGTGGGCCCACGAGTGGGTAGCTATTAAGTCACATTCGTTTATCGGGCAAATCAAATTCACGCTACACGTCACGCTAGAATTCGAGAGTTTAGTATGATAATTATGTGATATGGCCTTAAATACCAACTGAACATGTATAGGTGGGGCCAAATTTGACACGATGGAAAGACCAAAGGGTTGGTCGAAATATCATGTGTCCTAAACCATCCAGCCTTGTACATAAGGATAACTTGTCGTACAGTTTTCACAATGATTTTATCCACCTGCTCGCTAAAGGAATTACGAATTATTAATTAAACACGAGGTTGAGTTAGCCCGGATATAATTTGGCCTTGTGCTCAAGCTGGGGAGGTCCCGAGGATAACAATATCAGGGCAGAGGAGAGAAAAAATATATATATGTGTAAAAGTTTAATATTAATTACTTTACTATACTGGTGCTGAACCATGCTCATTATCCGGATTGGAGCTCGCACTTCCTTTATTCTTTCTCAAAATGTGAGTTGCATTATTATATATATTAGTGAGGTTGACCTATTAGAGTGTATAACTTATATGAGTGATTATTGGGCCAATAAATAAATCTCAGGGAGTATTATTCCTGGATAATTTGATGGCTTGCAAACATATTAGATTTGCACTAAATAATTAATCATATGAGATTGTATATCTTTATTAATAAAATAATGTGGATTCTTCTAATAATTATTTAGGGTCTCACATAAATTAAGTGTGTTCTTAAATATATAAATTATTATTATATTCGAGGATATTTATCTCACTCTCCTTCTATTAATAGTGAACAATGATGGTGTAGCCTATATAATATTTATGGGCCATAAGCAGACATCGAAAAAGTTTGTGGCAGAATTTCCAAACATTATCCAAGTTTGAAGATTCAAGGTTCTCGAAACTGAATTAACAAATAGGATCAAGTGAGCCACAAAAATGGAAACAAAGCCAAGCTCAACAGAACAAAGCATCATTGCAATGTAGAAAAGTTCGAAGCTTACGAGAAAAGAAGCAGGGTATGGAAATAAAGGTTCTCATACCTAGGATTCGTCAGTAGTTTCTAGTCTAATCTATTAACTGTAAATCACCTAACCATTCTACTTGATTTGAAATGATAATGAAATTATATTATTTATATTACTATAATTATTATATTGTTAAGTATTATTTTTTTATGATTTATTAATTTAAAGTTGTTTATTATTTTTTATTTTATATAAAATTTATTATCTATTTTCTTTTATCAGTTATATATATATTATTATTTATATTATTATATATTAAAATTTAAAATTTCGATTTAGGTATTTACTTATCTCTCATAAATATATTGATTTGAGAATATTCATTTAAATTTCTCAAATTATATATTATCAGTTCCTGTATTCACCCCACACCACTCGTCTTAACCGTATCCTTTCTTAATTAAAGGACTTAGGAGATGCAGCATAAGTTACTGATCTCTCGCACTTAAATATTTCATGAACCCCTGACCTCCCGCGTTCTAGATTTGAATATATATATATAATATATATATATATATATATATATTATATAAGAATATCAGTATATATATATATATATTATATATATATTAAAAATGAAAGAAGATATCTATCTAAAACCTTACGGCAATGAGTGAAAAGTTAAAAGTAATAAAATTAATTACATAGAGATTGACGAAGATTATATAATGAATAAGTTACGGTAAATATAAAACTGGATGGTACAGAACACTATAGAGAGCACAATTCTTATATTATATAGCTTATCAGTAGCTATCATATTAAGACAGAAAATGATGACCAGGAGGAGAAGGACAGGATAGAGACGCGAAGCAAAAATCAAATATAATTATTATTAACAATAAATGATTCTTCTGATAGAGAAATGTAATGGGACATCGTATACGGTCCATAGCCTCATCTGATCGGGGTTACGACTATTACGGTATACGTTTGTCCCTATCGGGACTGCGCAGCCTACACATGCGAAAGCAATTCGTCTGAAGTGCGATCACCAAAGAAAATCAAGAATCCGGTAGGCACCACCACAAATTTATGCTAAATTAGTTAAAATGGGAAAGAATAATACATACATCACGTTAATTAAAATCTCAATTACGAAAGTTAGTATACCGAGAACTATACTATAGTGAGATTTAAGATTAGAAAGATTTTAAAGATGTTTTCCAAAATTATCTTTTCTGTTAGGTAATTAGATGATTAATTACTAAACTTCGAGAGAAAGGAGAGATTATAAGTAGATGAAATAACGATTAGTTAGATGAAAACTGATTGAGTAATCCTTCATATTTCCGTCAGAGACTGATATGATTAATATGCATTACGAAAATAAACTTTTGGGGTCAGCAACGAAATTTGGAAAAGATGTTGTGAAGCTTTATATATGTGGATACCTACGAACGATATTATGACTATTAATACAGAAAAGGATAAAAGCCACGGTCGAAGACTTCTGAATACTCCTCAAGCTTAGCTAAATCTATTAGTAGATAAACTAAAACATAAATTTAGAGTTTAACTATCTATAGAAATGTATAAGGAAACACAATCATATATGCTGCATAAGTGTCAATAGCTTCAATAGGAGAGCGAATATTCTTTATAATATTTATCTTGGATATATATATAATATAAAATTAATATTACTTCAATAATCTTAGATTAATTAATATAGTCAACTAATAATATCGTTAGTTATTTATACAATATTATTAAATTGAAATGAGAAAAGTTCAAGCAGAGGAATACTGCTCTCAGGATTAGGGTAATCTGCAAAATCATAATATAATGTAAAAGCGCAGAGAATAAAAAAGTCACATAAAATTTTAAAAATAGATCACCAATCATATCATTCCTATTGCACAGAGTAAAGGCCAAGATTGGCTGTAAGCACAGAATCTTTGGAATTCCAGGTGGAACAGTCCTACGCACCTTGTATGTAGATACTTTTATAATCCATTAGACGCGATTGTTATGATTTATTAGGCAAGTATAAGCCCCAGGGATTTGAGGCATATAATAAGAATTGGAAGGATTATGCTATTACTCTAATCGTCTAAAGTGAAATTTGAAGTAAGGCTTTAAAAGAACAATTAACTTTAACAGACTTAAAAACCATAATTGTAAACGTGATATTGGGTCGAAAAGCCGAAAGCTACCGTGTCCATTTTAGTCGCGTACTAAAATTTGACATATGACCCAAGCTGGGAACGTTAATATGGTAATAATAATTTGTTACTCCTATAAGCTGCATATCGAATTAGTACTAATCAGTCTAAAACTGGCTCAACCCTAAACTTTATGAAATTGTTTCTTTTTGGCTAGTAAATTCAGCGTTACATTTATATAATCCAGACACCACTTCAAAAAAAATTTTTTTTTAAGCTAACCTCGTCGTCATAAGGGTCATTATATAACAATTGGTTCCAAATTTAACGCTTGAGAGAATTTATTCCAGGTATTGCCATCTGAAACTGAGAGGGTGTTGGGCTAGCTAAGCTTTGGAACTCGTGAAATTTAATGTCAATACTCAATACCACGTAGAGCAATTGTAATAGAAGAAATTTTTTCATCACAATTATTCTGTGAGCACTATAATATCAAATAATCTCACAGAAGTTCTAATACAATATTTGTATTCGGTTCGTAATTTTCAGCGATTCTGAGAAACTTCTTATGCGATTTCAAATAAATATTATTTTCATTTTCTGAGATATTGCAACCATTAGCTTAAGACGGTCAAATTTCGAAATAGTTTCTCAATATCAGGAACACTGAAGAGTTTCTTTCTTTGCATGAAAGACCTTTTATGTGGTGTAATATCATTACTTTGCTTTTTTGGCATGTCCGAAAAGTATGATTTTTAATAAAGACGGCAATTAACGGAAGACGCTTTACTGTAACAAAGGGGAAAGAAACTAATTCGCTTGCATTGTCAATTGAGATACGATTTAGACTCTCAACATCTTCATTGATTTCATTGTTAAAACTAACCTAAAGTTCAAACCTTTTTACTACATTTTCTCATAAAACTCCTCTAAGGATCTGGATGGAGCACAATTAGTTAGGTGACTTTAACATGTCCAGTGACACTAGGGAATGCAATCCTAGAGAGTCCAAAGGACAATTTATCCAATAGAATAAAATTACATTCTGGAGAATTTCTTTTCATACATTTCAAGATTGAAGGCATCTGGTTAATTAATGCAAACGGTTGCATACCCTTATTGAATAGTTAGACCGCATTTACAGCTCCAGTTCTCTCATATTGCACTGCTAAGTTTGGTATCCCAGATTCGGAGTGGGGTGCAAAACAAACACCGGAAACACTCCTCTATACATCCCCTTAGCCAACCGAGTAGCATATATATATTCTCTCTCTCTCTCTCTCTCTCTATATATATATATATATATATATATATATATATATATATATATATATATATATATATATATATATATATATATATATATATATATATATATAGGGGCTTAGCAAGAAAATGTTTTTTTTTTGTATGTGACTTTGCTGTGTATTATCAGGAATTTTCAGATAATAGCAGATGCTGTGCGGATATGTGGAATGTACGTCTTTGTCTATTCTCGTGTTTCTAATTTTGAGTGTTTAATATTTCGGTTCTTTTCAATAGCGTCTGTTCAAATTGTGAATCCTCAAACGCCACTAAATATCCTGAATTATTCAGCTATTTAAACTCCAAATTTAAGGATACACTCTTTTATCTGAAATCGTCATTTTGGATGATTTCAATATTCTCCAATGCCCCTGACTTTCTTGTTATTTTAAAAATTCAATTGAAAAGCTTCCCTTCCTTTTGTCTATGTATAATGAATTTTATTTGATGATGTAGCTTTCTACCCGTATAACTGATAGTCTTAGATGAACCAAATAATGTAGACATGTTTTAAACTTCCAGTCTTTAGTTTTAGTGGGGAGGTAAATAATTGAGCAAACGGTTCAGCTTTATCAGAAAGTAAGTAAGAACTGAGGCTTTGTAAGAAACAGTGGAAGGAAAGAGAAAGAATAGTTTGTCGTTGTTTTTCACAAAGTACCAGTAAGAGAGAATGAAGAACAGATACCAGAAATTTATTTATTGTTAAGGGGAATAAATTTAGAATGATTCAGGGATGAAATAATTGAAGAAATTTATTCTGGAATTTGAAAATGAAGTTACTTCCTGATGGCAGCGTCTCTGCAACAAGTAGAATGAGAACAATCAGATTTAAACCAAGGTTTGTGAATTTTAGTTGATGGGAAATAAAGGATATTCTCTTAAGTCAATGTTTATTAGTTTAAGATGAAGGAAAATAATATGGACTGTACACCTGGCTCTTTGCCAAAAAAAATCACCTCGGTTTAGCATTTTAGCATAGTGTTTTAAAATCATTTTCAAATTTAAATTTTTTTCTTTATTTTTTTTTTCTTCAGATAACACCACCACTCATGGTCAGGTCCCTAATCAAGGAGGGGATGTATTCGATTAACGTCCGAGCAGAACTAAGCCAAGCCGAAAGAGAGAATAGCATTCTCGCACCCGACGCAAGGATTGCGAACCTGGGACCCTCGCTTTTGTTATTCTTTTTTTGTGTTCGCGTTGCTGTGGGGCGTCTTAATAAATAATAAAATTCCCCTCCAAAAACATATATATAAATAAAATAAAAATATATATATATATATATATATATATATATATATATATATATATATATATATATATATATATATATATATACGTATACATAAAAATATACATATACACATACATACTCACACACCAAACATAAAACATATAAAAATATACATATCACTACAAATATTGGCACTATTAATTAATATCACTAACATTAACTTTGATACTTTAAAATTACTGCCTTCACTAACACTAACACCGTTATCAATAACATATTATAACTATTTATTGTCACTATCACTATTAATTTTAACTATCTGCACTCGACACCTTTACAATATACAAATGTTTCCCTTGATGGCAAGAAAAGCTAAACATCTGAGGGGGTTCCAAGTCCCTAGAAGGTGTTTGGAATAGCCCCTTTTCACGGGTAAAGTCCAAGATGTGTTCATTGAAGTCCAACCTTTACTGTGTAGATTTGAAGATATATTTATCAATGTCCGAATTGTTAAATATTGCCTAGCAATTTTAAATTAAAACATATATACCAAAAATATCTAATTAAACATATTTTTAACAATAGACTGTAAATTTGTAAAGAGAAATATCCTTCATACCTACTTACATCGAAAAATTATCATTCACATAATATCCTACCAAAAAAAAAAATCAATTAAACCAAAAACATCAGTCATTCAAACAGAAAATGTCCGAACGATCTTTGAAAAGGTATTATTCACATAATTATTTATCGCAACGGGACAAAATTTAAATTTTAAATTGAGAAGTTCATTTGCGGCCCCAAAATTTACGGAAGACTATAGACCTTTTCAGCACTTCCTACCTTTCAACCACCCTCCCACTCCACACACCTTCGCATATCAATGGTTATTATTAAAGTTACTCTCCAAAAGAAAATTTTCTAACAATCAAATGATTTCGAAAGAATGTAATTTTAAAGGTTAACTTATGAAATTGTATTATTTTTGAAAGTATTCCAATAATGAATAAAAAAAAAGTCCAAAAATGTCCTCACAACCGAAAAAAGCGATAAATCATAGGAAAAAAATTAGTTCTAATTTTCTTATGTCAAATATATATTATTTCAAGTTAAACAAAAGAAATAATTGATGGGAAACGAGAATTAAAAATATTCCAATAATGAATAAAAAAAAATAAAAGTACAAAAAGGTCCTTGCAACCGAAAAAAGCGATAAATCATAGGAAAAAAATTAATATTCTAATTTTCTTATGTCAAATATATATTATTTTAAGTTAAACAAAAGAAATAATTGATGGGAAACGAGGATTAAAATCTTACTCAATTTTTTCCTGACAAAAGACGAAATCTTTATAGCCACTAGGGGGAGACACTTGCTGGGTGTTTTAAAAAGACAATTTGACCCTATTCTAGGAGTAAGAAATATTTAAAAACTTAATATTACTATAAATAAAAATTGACCGGAGAACTTAAGGTTATACTCCTTCTGAAGGTGTATGGTATCCAATCATACAGTTTAAAAAAATCATTAAAAAATATACATGAAAAATGTATTTTTCAGATCAAAATTTAACTTTTTCGCCTCAATGATAAATTCTTGAACAGTGAAAAATTCAAACACAAACTTTGAAAAACTCCAGAGAAGGAACCAATGATTTTTTTTCAACGAAACTTCGGATATATGCAGAGAGTATAAAAACCTAGCAGATAGCCGAGCAGAATTATCGTATCTACTTTGGGCTTTAAACCACAGGGTCCGAAAGTTAGGGAGCAAAAAATATTTCGCCCTTATAATTTTTTTCTCCATTTCTTCACAAAAAATTGCTTTACATTTGTCCCATCCGGGAAAATAGGAATTATATTATATATATATATATATATATAATATATATATATATATATATATATATATAATATATATATATATATATATATATATTATATAATATTATTTATATTATATATATATATATATATATTATAATATATATATATGATAAATAATATATATATATTATATATATATATATAATATATATATATATATATATAATAATAATATATATATATAATATAATATATATTATATATATATACTATATAAATATATATCAAATATTGATACATATATATAATAATAAATATAAAATGTATTACTTTTAATATACAATTTTTAATTATTAACATCTAAATAATGAAAATAAGTCATTTTTAAATTTAATAGACTTTGTAATATTTCTGTTACATTTTCTTTTATGGTTCATTCGGGGAAATATTTTCGTTTGGGGAAACTAACTTAAACACTTCACTACATATTTTGCTTCCCCACCAGAACACGGAGTGACTTCCATCCTGAAGCGGAACTGGTGCTGAGGGGAACACTTAAATGAAGGAACTGAGTGGATTCTATCCTGAATCGGACTTTATTAGGGAGTGTGTATTTCTTTTTTTTATTTGACATAATCACTAAAAGGGGCACTGAGTGGCTTCTATCCTGTAGCGGACTCTATTAGGGAGTGTTTATTTTTTTTATTATTATTATTTTATTCAATCACTAAGAGGGGCACTGTGTGGCTTCTATCCTGAAGCGGACTCTACGTGGAGGGTTTCGTCTAGTAAGGGGGGCACTAGAAGAACAGGGACAGTAGGAATCCTTAGGACATCAGAGACGTCAGAGACATCAGAAACATTGGTGGTGCCAGCGACATCAGGATCATCAGGGTCATCAGAGATAATAGGATCATCAGTGTCATCAGAAACATCAGAATCATCAGGTACATCAGAGAGATCAGGATCATTAGGAACATCAGAGAGATCAGGATAATCAGAGACATCAGGATCAATAAGGACATCAGGAATCGTTGACGTTACCGTTTCCATAAAAGTAGGTTTTAAACGGCAAATTGAGAGACTACAGTAGTTTGACCACTTCTGAGTTATATCTTGAAACAATGTGTCATTCGTTGAAGGACTTTGAAAGGACCAACATAGGGAGCTTTTAAGGGTTTTCTGATCCTATCAGTCCTTCGGAAGACATGAGAACAGGTCTTGAGTGCTTCCGGAATATATGAAGAATTGTTGAAGTAGTGAAAAGTAGGAAGATCTCTAAAGTCTAAAGTCTAATTCTTTCATGTGGACGATAAATTTCCTCATAATTAATCCATTTCTTGTTTGCTGTTAGGAGATTATTAAAGAATGTCCATAGGACAAAGTAGTGTTTTTCCAGTTACTGCTTCAAATGCAGAATAACCGGAATCGCTTGGAATGCATCTGAGACCAAGCAGAGTGATGGGTAAATACAGAAGCCAGTTTTCTTTCCATGCCATCAAGGCAATCTTGATAGATCGGTGAAACCTTTCTATCTGGGAATTTGTTTGTGGGTAACACGAGGTTGTTCGAAGACGGATGGAAACCAATCATATGTGAAACTCACTGAAGAATCACTTTCGAATTGAGGACGCTCTGTCAGAAATCAATAGGAGGAACAGAATTTGGATATCCATTGCCATAAAAGATAGCAACAGACTTTGCTGTAGTGTTGGTAATTGGGAAGTCTTCATCCCATTTTGTGTTTTGGTCGATGCAGGTGAGTAGATAGCGAAAAACTGGAGAAGATCTACAAAATACTGAAGGTAAAAAAGGACCCACTATATCCATATGAACTGTTTCGAATCTTGAAGATGGAATTTCTAATGGAGTGGCCGTTGGTTTGGTGTGACAATGGACTTTAGACAGCTGGTACTGCTCACAAGTGCGTACAAAAAGCCTAATGTCACGATCCATACAAGGCCAAAAATATCTTTTCTTGATCAGTCGTAAAGCACCTTTGATACCAGGATGAGACATTTGATGCAACGTATTAAATATTTAAGGGCGAGCTGTCTTCGGAAGAAATGGTCTTGGAAAAGAAGTAGAGGTATCACACCATATGTTGAGGTTGTCCTGCAGGGAATAATTATGAAGACGATCATGATAGGTCTTGATTTCTTCATCTTTTTCTTGAATGCGAGCTACTGCAGGCAAATCGACAGCGTCCACTGATACCGAAT
>JABUQX010036826.1:87500-105000 GCA_015478945.1 Trachelipus rathkii
TGAAAAACTTTGTGAAGGGAATGAACCAGGCTGGAGAAGGTTTTTAGTACCTCAGAAAACAATTTCCAAAACTCAGTGATACTAAAGTTAAATAAGGCATCTTCGTTGGGCCGCAAATTCGTAAACTTCTTAAGGATGTTAACTTTGAGCTAGTTCTTGTTGGTCATGAGAAAGCAGCATGTACAGCATTTAAAGATGTTGTTCATGGCTTTCAAGGAAATCGTAGGGTTGATTACTACGTTTATATTATGGATACACTTCTAGAAACGCATCGTCAATTAGGGTGCAACATGTTACTCAAGATCCATTTCCTACATTCTCACCTGGACTTCTTCCCTGACAATTGTGGCGCCTTGAGCGACGAAAATGGTGAGCGATTTCATCAAGATATATCAAGAATGGAAAGAAGGTATCAAGGTAATTGGAACGCCTCCATGCTTGCTGACTATTGCTGGACAGTGACAAGAGACTCCCCAGAAATCATTCACAAGCGAGTAGCAAAGAGATGTCATTCAAGAGATTAAACATTAAAATGTGAGGTTACTGATTATAATGACATAAAAAGTTAAACATTACACATAGGCAAAATATAAAAATTGATGTCTCATAAAATTTATTTACATTTTTGGTAGTTGTGTACTTATTTTATGATATTAAAGAGCTTCAATTGATATATTTTCGATAGTTAACATATAAGTTCTATGTTATTATTTAAATATGTAAATATCTTCAAAACCAAAGCTAATGCATATAAAATATTATCAAATTTGTTTCTCGACAAAAAATTAGTAAAGTTTTTCTATTTTGAGCTAGGAAAATTTTTCAAAGTACAAATATGTTGACCAGGGAATTATCGGTTATCGCTTTAATTTCACTACCTATACCCAGTATTTGGATGTTAAGTTGGCTTTTTGTGGGTAATGTTCAGGCTAAGGCTGTGTATGCCGCGGTGTCAGTCTCTTCCACTTCAGGATAAGCCGTCGACTGGTTCGGATAAAGTCCGGCTAAGGCAAAGGCCGCCGTAGGTTATCGGAGAGGGTATGCTGATCTCCACGAGCTCGTTGGTAAATCGTTGGCTAAAAGGAGGCTGGGTGTTCTTCTGATCAATTCTGGGACAATCTGGGAGGGACAAAGAGTATAAAATACTCTCTAAATTATCTCTATGACAGGTAACTTCAGCGGTTACCTGTGAATTATCTCTTTAGTAGTTGAACTACTTTACAGGTGGCAGACGAACTGGAAAATCTTGGAAGTCAAACGAAGATAGCACTATCCACGGAACTCAGAAACAACAGGAGACCCTCTTGAAGATCGTCCAACGGGTCCTTGGCAACTCTAAAGAGGTTTCCAAAGCCTCTTGGTAGGCTTTAAGAGAGGGAGAATAGGGGCAGTCGAAGATCTTGTTGTCCAACTTCTTGTTGAGAGACGAGTCAGTCCAACTTCTTGTACAGAAACGAGGCAATCCAACTTCTTGTAAAGCTTCTTCTTCCTGGCTTCGTAGGTCGTATCTAATATTTCAGCTTATTGTTTTATATTAGCAAATTATCTCTGTTGTTGTAGCAAAGCGCTACGAATTATTTCTTTTAAAGGGTAATAAGACAAAGAGCAAAAATTCAGATATTTATTTTTAACTAAAAAGTCGTACAAAGATATAATAGAAAAAAATTAGATAAATAATAATTAAGTTTTTATAAAAAATAATATTAATATTTACATTTGACATATTTATAACCTTTATTTTTATTTTTATTATAATATTTTATATATATTTTAAAAAATTATATTTTATGGTCTAACTTTTATAAAAATAGATCATTTTAAATATAATAAAACGAAAAATTGTCGAAACTCCCGTAGATGGCGTTTGCTCTCACTTTCTGAACATAATTGAAAAACCAAAATGGCCTTCATATTTAAAAGTTCATCAATATTGCTTAAATCCAAGTTTTTATAATATATATATATATATATATATATATATATATATATATATATATATATATATATATATATATATATATATATATATATATATATATATATATATATATATATATATATATATATATATATATATATATATATATATATATATATATATATATATATCAAATATTGATAATATTTATAACATAATATAACAAATGTAATACTTTTTAATATACAATTTTTATTTATTAACTATTTTACATGATGAATTAGCCTTCATTTTAAATTTAATAGACTTGTGATAGTTCTGTTACTTTTGCTTTATGTGGTTCATTTTGGGAAGTATTTTAGTTTGGGGAACTATTTTAAACACTTTACTATATATATATATATATATATATATATATATATATATATATATATATATATATATATATATATATATATATAGTAGCATATATATATATATATATATATATATATATATATATATATATATATATATATATATATATATATATATATATATATATATATATATATATATATATATATATATATATATATATATATTTATATATATATATATATATATATATATATATATATATATATATATATATATATATATATATATATATATATATATATATATATATATATATATATATATATATATATATATATATATATATATATATATATATATATATGTTATCCAGCGTGCAAAGGAAGCTTGACCATAATAATTTGATTTTCAAATATTCGTTTTAAGGCTCATGTTTCATAGTTATACCTGTTTCAATCAGAGCATATGAATATTTAAGCTGTGTATAAGATTCATTATAATTGGTCCTAGGAGTCCTAAAAAGTTGCTGTTATTTGCTTCAAGCTATCAAAAAGCCGGAAGATGGGGAGCAAACGATTGAGATACCATGACAGTTGTATAGCATAGTTCTGTATTCGCCACAAAAGTTATAAACAAAATTAAGTCAGATTTTCAAATATAAATTGATTTTCTTATATTTGAAAATTTTTGACTAAATATTATTTCAAAATAAATAATTCTTTAAATTGTGAAATTGACGTTAAGAATCATTAATAAAAAAATAGACTGTGCTTAGTTTTGTTTTCCAAAACTGTCTTATTAAATCTATTACAAGGTGACTCATTAAATAGAGCTAAATGATAGAAGAGATCAGCTTTGTACACATATAATTTGGTGTCCTAGGATAGTGACAAAACCACTTTAACTATTCTGATCTTGGGGGTAATAATAAATAACTAAGAGGTGAATTTTGAAAATAGTAAAAAATTTATAAACAAGATTGCTAAGAGAAGTGACTGCATATATAGTGTGAAAGAAACTAAATAAAATCTTAATGCGCTAGCACAACAGCTCTATTAAACTTTTTTTATATAACAAATAACGTAAAGAATCCAGTTATATTAAAAGTCTCTAAACGTTAAAAAAAGATAATAAAGTGCTGGATAAAGACTAAAAACGTGTTACTATGCAAGACCAGAAAAAACGTCCCCTTGAATCAAGGCCGCGAGGGTAGCGGGATGTTAAATACTACCCCAAAAGTATCACGAAGACTTCAGCAGCTTCTCACGCTTTCCTTAAATTTCCACTAAAGATAGAAGAAAATTCAAATTCTGAAGGGAAAGAAAGTCAAAGTTTGCAAACACCACACGATCAAGCTCTTCTACCCTTCAAAATTCTCTCTTCTTCTTGGAGACTCAACGGACCAGCTTCCCAATAAGTGCTATACCAAGATTAGATATTCGTAAAATACTTACATGATTGCATTCTATTTTAACTGTCTTTAATCCGAATGGTGTGGATGATTCAAAAGAGCGCGTGAAAATATTAACTTCTATCCTCCCCCACGATCTAGTCGGAACCATCAGGTTCTCTTTGGTGGGGTTTACTTCCGGAAATTAATTACTGCAATATGCACCGAATTTGTGAAGTCAGCTCAGAAAATGTTTCAAGAAGGGAAGAAAAAGAGAAGAACTTAATTCAATTTATTTTGCGAGGGTACGAGACGTCATGAGAAGAAAAGGTTTCGACCTACTAGCTGAAAACAATGCGCCTTTCATTTAAGAATTGGTTTCTTAATGAACTACCATCTCGCATAAAAGAAAATCTAATGACATTGGCAGACGACAGTAATCTTGAAAAAATTACGAAGGTGGCAGATAACACTGGACGACAGAAATTTTGTTAAATGGATATCATGAACTGTTTCTTATGTAATTCGGTACACCGAAAACGAATATAACCTCCAAATTTGCACAACGGGCTTAGTTTTTTTTTTTTTTTTTTGGGGGGGGGGGGGGGAACATTACATATTTCATAAACTAACAATATAATTCACAGTGTTAAATGTCTTGTTTTGTTTAACTATTTTCTTGCACGATTTTATGAAAAGAATGGGACGAACGGCAGGGGTCAGCAATATATTAAGCGTATAATAGACAGTAGGAACCAGGAGGAAAATAATAAAA
The DNA here is from genome assembly GCA_015478945.1 of Trachelipus rathkii. Lineage (NCBI taxonomy): Eukaryota > Metazoa > Arthropoda > Malacostraca > Isopoda > Trachelipodidae > Trachelipus > Trachelipus rathkii. Next base: position 91,944 of record JABUQX010036826.1, read on the forward strand.
TTAAACGGAAAACAATGAAGCAATAAGGGCATGATAAGCAATTGCGAAACTTGCTAAGTTGCCTCATTCCGGCGTTAAGCCGATGAGTCATTTGATCATTGCAGATTTGTATACTAAACGTTGATATTAAAGGAGTGTTGTTAATATTATATTGTTGATTATATATTAATTATTATCTATATATAAGTATATGATATATTAATATATATAAATAATATAAAAGGTATATATATATACTATATATATATATATATGGGGTATAGTAATAGTAATAAGTATATATATGTGGTACTTATATATATATTAATTATATATAATATTATTATAATAGTGTATATATCATAGATACGTTCAATTTGTTTTTAATTTCAATCTACAGATCAGATAACGCGCTAAATTAAAATCCGGGAGCGAAATATTCTTAAAACAATGATCCGAAACATAATTTTGTTACTTAAGGCTTATGTGGAGCGGTAACGTTGTAGTCCCCAAATAAGAGAATATTACTGTCCCGTTATAAAAAAGCTTTAAACTTTATTTTAAAATAAGCTTGCATGATGCAGCCCCAAGATAAATCTTGGGCATCTCATATTTGATGTGCGTCTGTGTAGCAACTTACTTAGTTGGTTGGCTTAATCGGACAGTGACCAGCATATGCATTTTGCACATTATTCAGATGGTAATGGAGGGAACCAAAGGATCACGCAAGTGGTATTCTGCTTATTTTATAGCATTACCGAAAAATTGCAGGGACTGATACAATCAAGGGAGCCGAAAGAATGACCATTAAATTTATCCAGAAAACCTAGGCCTTCGGATCCAACTATAGGCCTGTTCCTCACAGCGAAGAGCTTCCTATCTCTGCACCACCTGGAAAATAGTATCTCCTGTCCAGAAAAACTCCGGACGAAGCAAGAGGTTGTCAATTTTACGTTCGCAAAATGAACACTTTGAAGACCTTGAATTGATGATGGAATGTTCTATATCTACACCGTCATAAATTTAATCAGCATAGAACTCAATTATCTGTTTGGCGATCTATCATGTGTCAAAGAACAGGCAGTAACTATTAGCATGCTAAGGTTAGGGTTGGAAATCTCCTTGAGAAGGGAACTACAAGTTCCTCGCGTTTATCGGCCGAACAGCCGGAATGCGGAAATAATTTCCGTGGCTTGTATTTTATTCTTCAGGTTCAGAGTGGCAGATTGTAATATATGAAGGTACTCGGATTGGTTGGTAGTTCATAGGTATATGCAACTCCTCAGAGGTAATCCTTATGAATGTAAGATGGTTCATTGATAGAATCTTCAAACTGCAGTTTGAAAGCAGTGCTTCTTCATTATTGAGAAAATGTGAAATACCTTACGACTCCTGATTAGCCTAGGGATGGGAACGCCTCGCATACGGGATGAGGGATAGGCTGTCCTCCAGGACATGGATAAGTATACTAAGAATTTATTGTGTGTATTCCAATGGGTGATTTGGTTGGGTGTCCCACGAGATAGGACAGGAGCATAGACATACGCTAAGAATAATCATTTGTCTCAAGAACAGAGTGGCGCTATATAAAAGAAATTCGGTAATGACGCAGATGAGAGAATAAGATAATGTAATTGTTCAATCGCATGTTGTGAAATATAATACCGAACCGCTCTCCATCATAGGATCTTCCTCTCTCTTTGCTACAGTTGAAGACTCAGGGTTAATTGAAAATTTTTGTAAAGCGCGATGGATAAAAAGTTTGGTCCAAAGGTTCACCATACTTGGAGATAAAAATTTCATAATGAGATCAGAGGAGCTAAAAGTTAAAGAGGGTATTAGATTTAACTAAAGGCCCAGATCATTAAGGGAGCTAATGGGAAGGACCATCTACAATTGATTGACTTAAACTTCTGATAGGATAATTGGGAAAAACCTGCACTGGAAGATTCCTTTAAAGAGAAGGATCGATAAGGGGTTTTTCTAGGCAATATTAAGGGGCCTTGGGACCATACCAAATGAAAAGACTGAAAGTATTTTCCGACTGCCTTTGTAAGATGTATATTTCAGAAGGCACAGTTGGGAGTGTAATTATACTTCTCTAGAACTACAAATTTCCTTAACAGTAACAACACGACTTGGAACTCTTTTTTCGCTGAAACAATGCAAAAACGAACTCTGCAATCTAGGCGACTTAGTATCAAGTTAAAACGGCGGCGATGATGCATGGTGGGTCTGATTTCTCAACCAAGAGGATATGTTCAAACTATCGAAAAAGGTTTATCAGGTCCGATTTCTATATGCTTCAAGGAAATTGGAATCCAAATAGTGCTAGACAGACGTATTGTTGGAACTTGAAAGAGAGATGTTTTCCTGTTCGAGGGAGGAAGGAGGAATCAGGGAGAGGGAAATCGATGGGCAACAATAACATAGGCATATTTAAAGTTGCAGATAATGAGGTATTGGCGGAAGGATGTATTCTCATTAAAAGCTAAAGTTCATTGATTCATTTTGTATTAACAATTATATATTAGAAATTATTTTAATAGTCAGTATTACATTAACAAAACTCGACCCGTGATAAAACAGATAATGGGGTATGCAAATTGGAGAGGCGCATAAGCAAGCGCTCACGGAAAATGTACTATAAGAAACACTGCCGATTCTTTAAGCTTAGTGTTGGAACAGACAAAAGTCAAATTTTGTTGTCCAGTGTAATTTATAGCAAAAAACTATCTACAATTGAAAGGGCTTAACCTAGCAACAGAAAGAGAGGAAATGAAGAAAAACGAGTATAGCTGCTAATAAGTGCGATTACAGAGAGGTACTCTGTAGAATTCCCTACCCAAGAATAAAGGAGTCCCTGGATTTATAGGAGAGTCAAACACTGAAAGAAGCAACAACGACAAAAAACGGAACTACTCTTAGTTTTGGAGTAAAAGAAAAGTAGGAATAGAAAAGTTTGTAATACAATGAAGATGATTGTATATTTTTGCTGATCGATAGGTCGAGAATCGTTGCTAGTTGATTAGATTCTGCGCAAACATAACTCGGAAAAGGAAGAAGAGGCACATTTCAAAATAGAAAAATGCCATCCTAGGAGTAGGAAAGAGAGACAAGGCAACGCGTTTAAATTGTTAGGTCCCCCGGAATTTATGCTCAAAACACCTTGCCCAGACCATATCCTCTACCACCTTGAGTTGCAACAGTGTTGACATGATTGGAATATTGCCGCTACTATCATATAATATTATAGCCGTTCGGGTGTTATACCGCTAGACGAAAGACGGTCGCATATCCCCTGCGTAAAACCACCGAAAGAAGGCAGTGAACGCACTAAACACCACTTTCCTACATAAGAGTTATGTTGGGGAAAATTGTAAAATATCTTTTACTATGATATCTCATAACTGATGTATTCAGATAATAGTTAGCTGTATTAAATAATTCTAATAGGTCAACTTGACGCAGGTGAAATTTTTAATAATAAAAATAATATAGGTTAGTACTGTATCGATTATGTTATTTATTAGCGTTATTTGATTTTTAATTTTTTTATTAGAATCTTATGGAAATTATGTGTTGACAGAGCTTAAGAACACACACATGCCTTAGATATATATATACAGAGAATACTTAGAAGTTATTTGAGCAAATATTTACGATTATAGGAGAAGAGAGATTAAAGTTCTTTGCTATACTTACACTGCCATAGGCTCACCTTAAAATATTACACCCATTTTTATTTGAAGGGTAAATAACGAACATAAACCATTAAAAATAATTAATTTTTACTTGTGACAAGATACATTGTAATATCCAACAAAATATAAGTCAAGTGCTTTTAATATGCAAAAACACTATGCACTTTAAAAGTGCTTTAGTGAAATCGTGCATTTTTTCTTGATGAGTAGAAGTTTGGTTCTCTTTCAAAAACACATATAACCACCATCATTGCATTAAATTAACACTACGCCCCTTTGTATGGGAAAGGGTAACTTTCCCATTAGCTGATATCTTGGTGAAATCTTCACCATGTTTTAAGCACTTACTCCCCTAAAATTCTCTTCGAATAAAGTCCAATAGACGAGTGTAAAAAGCCACCCTTTTGAACATTTACGGAACCACCATTTGTTTTATAACAATCAATGAGAATTTTATCAGCTTTATTATAATTATATTTTATTAAAATAGGATTTGCAACAAATAATAAGGAAAAATTAATATAAGAAGAATATTTAAGTTGGGTAACCGATCACCTTCTACTATATTTATTGGTAGCTAGAACAGTAGTTAACTACAATATGTAATATGATATATACTCCTTATAACCTATTCGATAGTATATATATAATATATATATATATATATATACCATATGATACAGATTCAATATATAGTAATAATAATAATTTTGAAAATATATATATGTTTTATATAATTATATGAATATAATATAGAACAAATGAAGTATTAATAAATTAATAATAATGCCATTATTAGATAAATCAGTGCTCTTATAGTTATGAAAAATCCCGCATAAAAATACTATTTCAATTGGCAACTGACTTTTTACAACAGCGACATGCCGGTAACCACCCATTTACAAAATAGGAAGGAAAAGGGATGCCAATAGAGTAAAATTGAACCGCCGTCCCGAGTAGACACAAAAACAGGAGTCTGATGGCACTAGAGAAAGAGAAACGTAAAAAAAAATAACTTTGATTTATCTAACATAGGACCAAGATAGCTAAGAAAAAAATTTTTGAAAACGTTTTTTAACCATAAAAAATGAGATGCCAATAAAAATACTTCCTGCGTCGTAACCCAAAAACGGTCGATGCTAGGAAAAACTAAAAACATATTTGGAATCTGCATACAAAACTTTAATTAAAAACGATTAAAAGAAAGCCAAAGATAGAAAAACCCAAAGGTTTTTATTTTTTTTGCTAAGGATTGCTGTAATAATCAAGTATCATTAAATATAGATTGGTATAGACATTACTACTATAATTAATAATAAAAATAAATATAAATAATAAGTATAATATAAAAAAATATTAAGAATATGAATAGAAAGCTTTTAATGTTTTAATACTGAGAAATTAATATATCAGATTGCACGTGAATAAGAGGACACAAGGATAGATAATAATAATAATTACAGAATAAATTAAAATGATGACAGAGATAATTATTATATAATTAATTGAGATGCAAATGAATAATAAATCAAAGATAATATTATATTTATAATTTGGTCAAAGTAGGAATGATTGAATCAAAATAACTATTTATCAGACATAATAATAATAATAATGAACTAAGATGATTTTCGTTATTAATATTGAAAGTCCGCTTTTGTATCGTCGCAGGTCTGAGACGTATCACCTCGTATACCAGACATTGTGAACCTACGTGCTTCGTATTATTTGAGAGTCTAAACGATGTTCTGATGATATTGTCACCGAAACCATTTCCAAAAGAATTGATCAAAATGAAGCTGATAAGAGTGATAAAGAGCTAAAACAAAATAATAAATAAATTTATATCCACACATCAATAATAAAATATAATCCAATGACTAAGTCATTGAGATTCTCTACAATAATTTTAATAGGCTCAAGAAAACAAGCACACATTCGAACACCAATATGGATATTTATGAGGAGTGAAAAATAAGATTTTAAGAGTTGTCCAGAGAAAGGGGTGTATGATGCTCCTGTCTCCATGGTATTGTGGTTTTTGTGTCCATTATATCTGACATTACAGTTTCCTGCGGCTACTTTTTGATCGGCGAGATTGATTGAAGACGTCCTTATGTGAGAGTCAAGCCGGTAGGTGGCATTCCATCTGCCGTTGCCCTGCAATTATAAGTTTAGGTCGTGTACGATACATACGTATGCATAATTTATACCGTTGCCAACTTTGTTTTCGTGTGTCGCTTTTTGTGTGTCGCCCGATCAATGCCAGAAATAAACCTGCAAGTAGTGAGTGCAGGATGATGCCAGCTGATGTTGGAGGCTTTAGTTATAGACCTTGAGCCAAGAGGTAGTTGCCGTTGATGTGTAAAGATTAAGTGATATGAAGTGGGTGCGAGATTTATTTACCGATAGGTTACTTCGAAGTGTGGTGTATTATAGAGAGAAGTGACTAGATGTGAAACAAAGGTCAAGTGGTTCAAATGAATCGTTGGGAACGACCGGAACTAGGTTGTCTAGTGGCATTATATTCAGTTGCTTCAAGGTTTCATGTCCTGAGGTCGTTTTGAGTACCATTACTGAATTGATTCGGCTTCCCTCCCATCTTTATTTGGTTCCTAGGTTCTACCGAGAGTATACCCAAGCAAGTTCGTTTTTGTGTACATAAAAGTCCCCTAAATAGAGGACCTCAGTTATTGATGAAAAATAACATTCCTCGTGAGAAGTAGAAAAGGTTAATTCAAAAATGGATGAAAATCTGTTCTGTAGAGAACAGTAGCAGAACATAAGAAATATTGAGACAGTAAGAAAGATTTTAAGCCACAACATCGAAGTTAGGAAATTTCGAGATGGCTCCTCTGTGGTCTTCTTTTAGGCTGGAGGACGTGTATGTGAGCGACGAAGCAAGCGTTTAGTATTACATATAAGGCAGAATCGATACCTCACCCTTAAACGGAAATTACTCACGAAACAATATATTTATTTAGTTAGACTATATTCCTAAACCGATTTGAAAGGGAATCTCTTAGCCATTCTGGCTCATACACTAAATAGGTTTAGAGTTAGAGAGTAGTATTCCATGGATGCAGAGTTAGAGTGCAAGCCATGATGTTGGTAAAGTCAAAAGAAAGCCACGCTGGTGCAAATCTGCTATCATTACACCGCACAATACGCGAACTACGCAACACGCATTCAATTCTTGCAACATGCCACAGTCGATATTATATTGTCTCTGATTAATATCCACGTATTAAATAAATGTATTTTATTAATAATTTGTCACACTGCACACGCACACATGCACATGCACACTTCACACGCACAGGATACATGCTACATACTCCGTTGCAGATCAGAAAAAAAAAAAAAAAAAACCAACAGAAAAAGTATTAGATATATTAAGAGAATGAGGAAAATATATTTATGATTAATAAATAAAACCCTAATTATTTAAAACGATAAACCTATCTTATTACAAATATGCAAAAATAATAATCCATAAAGTAAATAAACACTCAACCTGTATCCGTATAAGAATCTGTATCTACCTTTTTTGCCAATTTGTATTGATTTTTTAATTCATATTTCTTTGTTATGGAGTTGATTATATTTAATCTTTTAAATTATTTATCTAATTTATGGCATCACGTAAAGCTTTTTGATGGGGCTTCAACTTACTGAATTGCGTATAAGATATAAAAGTAATACTATATTTAATTGCAACGTATGAACAGTTTTATTAACCTGTATAATTAGACATAAATGGCTGGTCCAATAATAATGTAAGATTTTTACGTAATATTAAATAAGACCAAAGTGGAGAAACGCTTATATTAAAAATCATTACGTTAAAAGGGAAATTCGAGACGAAGATCTTAAGTAGTATGGTATACCATATAATTTACAATGACGTACTTTATTTGAATTTTATATTTTTACACATTCATTTTTCACTACATTATGGATGAAGTCATCGGCTAAGTAGTCGGCCATAAGCCGATAAGCCGATATCCGACGATACCATCAAAATAATGGCAGATACTACCTGACCGGATACCAGATACCTGATATATCGGTACATCCAATATAATATATAATATATAATAAATATATATATATATAGTATATAATATATTATATATATATATATATAATATAAATATATATTATATATAATATATATTAATTTATATATATATAAAATATAATTAATAATAATAGTATATACTATATATATATATATAATATATAATATTATAAATTAATATATATATTATAAATAATAATATATATTATATATAAATATATATATACTATATATATATATATATATAATATATTAATAATAATATATATGTGTGTGTGTGTGTTGTGTTGTGTGTGGTTTGTGTGATGTGTGTGTGTTGTGTGTGTGTGTGTGGTGTTGTGTTGTGTTGTGTAGTGTGGTGTTAGCCGTGTATGTAGTGAAAAAAGAAAACCTAAACTCGATAATCAAATAAATAATGTGATATTAGTAGGAATTGACCACAACTTCATCTCCAATATCATTACTGATTATTTGTAAATTTTTTTTACTTTTAAAAAATCAATCATTTGAAAGTATCGTAATTATTATTTACTCATTGTTCAATTCGAATGTTCCTAAACTATTCACCCTAAGTTTTCAAATTCCCTCTAAATAAAGGTAAATTTAACGAAAGTTTTGATTACTGAAATGTTAAAACTTCATCAAAAATCGTGTTCGACGCTCGAATGAAAATAAATACAGTTGACCAATCAGAGAACAAGGAATTTGAGTACCTGGAAAAAACGGCCGAGCGCGCCGTCGGATCAGCTGACATAATGACAATACCTTGTGCTTATATGTATCTAATTTTATGAAATGATACGATTAAATTTATATCCTAAATATAGAAAGTTAACTAAAAATATTTAAAAAAATTTGCAAGTATTTCGACACATGTGTAAAGAATTGTTTGTAAATCAAAGTAATACTTCCGCAGCCGCCGTTTATTAATCTCCCCTTTGAAATCGAGATTTGGACAAACTGGGCCTGAACGTGTGACTTTACGTGGCGAGAACTATGCGACAGCAGGGCCTGGAAACGATGCATGTGCGCCTTTGTGCCGCCGGCTGCAAGTCGGCTTCTGGAATACGCAGATGTATTCTTCTGAAAGGGAAAGGTTTTTTTTTTTATCATATTCACTGTATTACACTATGAAAACTTTGATCATTATTTGTATCGATTTTTATATTTTTATTGAAAATCTAGGTAATTATTTGTGATGACTCCAGTTCACGTACAGTACATAGTATATTAAAATATAAATATCATTTAAAAACATGTTTTAAAAAAAATATTTGAAGCTTTTTCTACTGATTTTGTGTAATTATGCAGTAATATTTAATAAAATTAAATATAAAAAATCAACGTTCCGAAAATTTTTAAACGCTATTTTCCTCTTTTTTAGGTTTTTCTTTTTTATTCTTTGTAATATTTACTCGATTGCAATGAAATTTTTTCACAGCTGATGGTAATTTTGAACGATTATCAACAATACGATTGTTCTGCCAAATTTACGTTTAATTATTATTTTAGTTTAGGTTTAGTATATTAAAAAAAAAAAAAAAAAAAAAAAATTCGCAAACCGTTTTTGCTAGTAATGAATAAATAATTATAATAAAATGAAATAAGAATAATAAAAAATATTTTCTTTCAATTACAGCCATCAATAATATATATATATATATATATATATAGATCAAATAATATAATAATATATATATAATATATAATATATATTTAAAATATTATTATATATATAATATATATATAATATAATATAATTATATAGTATATATATTAAATATAATATATAATAAATAATATATAGGCAAAAATTGTTATTGTGACCTAGTCAGAAAATTTACGAGTGACTTGAACATGCTGGTAGATTCGTATTAGATTCGACGTGCCGAAGTTCGTTAGGGATTGATCCCACAGCTATAATATAATTATACTATATATATATATATAATAATACTATATAATATATATATATAATAATAATATAATATAAATTATTATAATATTAATATATATTTATATATATAATAACATATAATAATATAGTAATATATATAATTATATGTAATATCACTGCCCATGTAGGGGCTCGAAGCCGACGAGAACAGATGGGGGAACTTTCCATACCCCGAGGGGAGACCGGGTGGAACCCCGTCGACACCCAAATACCAAAGAGCGTGGTTCCGGAGACCCTCCCCGAAGGGGGAAATAGTCCTACCCTTTCGTTCCCCGGAAGGACGAGATATCCGACTGCCTGCCTTCGGGGCCGGCTACCCTTAGGGTACCACATTAAGTTTAAAAAAATCTATTAAAAAAAAAAAAAACTAATGGGTACCCCCAGGGTATACCGCCCCGAATGGCAGGAGTCGGGTCTCTCGGCCTTCCGGAACTACGGGGTGACTATTTTCCCCCCTCCGGGAAGGTCTCCGGAAACCCCCGCTCTTTGTATTTGGGTGTGTCGTGGGGTTCCTCCGCCCCTCTCCTACGGTGTAGGAAACCGTCCCCCCATCTGTTCCCCGTCCGCTCGAGCCCCTTATGGGCCCTTGAATAATATATATATATAATAAAAAAGTATAAATATAATATATATAATATATATTATATATAAAGATATATTATATAAAAATTAATATTATATAATATATATAGCCCGTTAATAGCTTGAAATATAAATTATATATATATAAATATTAATATTATATATATAATAAAAAATTATAGATATATATATATATATTTTATATATATATATATGATATAATATATTAATATATATATATATAGTATATAATATATATTATATAATATATAGTATATATGAATAAACGTGATGCTAATGAGAAAATAGTAATATTAATATATTATATATAATATATATATATATATATATATATATATATATTATTATAATATATAAATATAAATATATATAATTAATTAGAATATAGAATAATATATATATAAGTATATATAAATATAATTATGTATTAATCAGATATAATTGTTCTTGTTTTTTTATTGAATAATATGCACAAATATTATCTGACAAACTTTTTTTATTTCTTTGATACTTTTACGTACATCTATTCTATATATATCGATCCCTCGTATAATTAGTGAAGGAAAGATCGATATTAAAAAATAATATCGATTCGAGTATCATAACCTGAAACGCATTTCAACAGTGATTCAAATATTAATACTATGATTTTCAGAGCGTTAATATTAATATTGGTTTTAGTGAAAACGATTCGCTCAAAAAAACTCAAAATGCGTAAATAACTTCAAATAATTTTTTAAAAACCATTTTTTTTATTATGAATAATTTTATCGGAAATTTTAAACATACTATGTACGTGAGCTATATCACCAATACTATACAATTAACAATATCAGTTTTGCTGTTGTATGAACATACCATAGAAAAAAACTTTAAATAATTTTAAAATCATTTTGTAAATTAAATGTTTACAGTTTTAATACAGTATTTACATGAATCAGAGTCTACAGTTCACAATTTGATTCTGTATTCATTACTCATCTGGAACATTTGTATACAAGTTAGCTAAATTTGGACTCGAGTGTCCCCACTCAATAGGTTAATCATATTTCTAGTCAAAATTCGTTATTTGTTGGTTATTGTGGGGGATACAATATCATTAATACTGCTTGTCCAAAGAAGGGTCTGGGAGCTGCTCTCACTCATATGTTTTCTTCCTACCTCAATAATTTCCAAATACTGCCTCAGCCAAAAATTATAGCATATGCAGACAACTTAGTGATATGTGTATCTTTAACTACCCTTCTGGATGCCCAGAACGCTTTGGAAAGATCAAAGAAGGGTGCAGGAGATCCTAGTTTGACATCCTGACAATAAAATGTACTCTGATGCATTTTACAAGACTGGGTTGCATTCTTACTTAAAATCAGATGGTAATATTAGCGCAGAGGGGCTTCACCCCAGATTTTTTATAAAAATCACAGGATATAGGTACTCTAAAAAAAATAATGAATAAAAAAAATAAATGTGGTGGTTTCTTTAGGAAAAAAAGTTACAGCCTCTCAAAGTAGGATTTTCTTATAAAAAAACTATTTTTTTTAAAAATTACAGGATATAGGCTACTCTAAAATAAATAATAAAGCATAAAAAAAATGAAAATGATTTAAGTCTTTAGGAAAAAGTTATAGCCTCTCATTGATATTGATCCAAGTAAAGCTGTAGACCCTGATGGTATATATGATAGAATTCTGAAGAAGGGTAGTAACAGCATTGCAAAGGCACAGTATTTGATTTATAAGCGATCTATTACATTTGGTGAGGTACCAGATGACTGGAAAACAGCATATGTTGTGCCTATTTATAAGAAAGGCAGTAAGGAAGATTTGGGAAATTATAGGCCAGTTTGCTTAACATCTCTGGTTGTAAAGGTTCTGGAAAAGTTACCTAAAGGTCATATAGAGAAATATTTAGAAGATAACAAGGTATTGTATGACTCCCAGCACGGTTTCAGAAAGGGTAGGTCATGTCAGACAAACCTTTTAGAATTTATGGAATACATTACTGACTGCATCGACTGAGGAGATCCAGTTGATATTGTATACAGTAGTACCTCACAATAACTGCGTAATTGGGACCGGACCCTCGCCGTTAAGTGAATTAAGGCATTTTTGGTGACTCGAGAGTGTCTGCAAACAAAACATCTTACTATGTACTAATATATATTAAGTGTGCAATAACACCAATTTTAAAACAATGATAGAAACAGAAATTTACACAATGTTTATCTTTAAAAATATATATTTAGTACGTACCGTATATGATTTACAACTGAAAAAGAAATAAGAAATATAAAATTTTAAATACAAATATTTTTATTTTGGGGATGGCACTTCTTCGTCCAACCGCACAATAGCGAATCTTCATCACCTGAATCTACAAACAACCGTCTTCGCTTTGCAGATGGTGATAGTGATGTTGTTGGTGTAGAATTTGAAGTTGATGGCAGGCCAGGCGTTTTAAGGAAGGTTGCAATGGTGCTCTATTGGAGAACGACAGCAAAGAAGTATGTCTCACAGAGTGCCTCTTCGTTTTGAGTAGAAGTTGCTTATAACATGCAATAGCATTTGTTCTGACAGCATTAACTTCTGGCGATCTTTCAAAGCTCACTTAAACTTTATTATTTTTCCTAGTTTCTCATTGAATATAAAGACGTTTTGCAAATTTTTCTTTTAATTAAATATAGAGGCCATTGTTTAAACTTAATAAAATAATATTATAACAGAATAAAGG
>JABUQX010036826.1:107500-113585 GCA_015478945.1 Trachelipus rathkii
TTTGTTCAGTATTAATAGATTGAATTATCGATTGTGGATAATATTTGAGTTTGCATTAAAATTAGATAAATAAACGATATAGCTTATTTTTGAAACCTTAGTATTTTGTAACAACGTGAAGCATAGCTTATTTTTGAAAACTTAGGACTTTGTAACAACGTGAAGCATAGCTTATTTTTGAAAACTTAGGACTTTGTAACAGCGTGGAACATAGCTTATTTTAAAGGCTTAATATTTTCGAAGCAGTCTGAACATAGCTTATTTTTGAAGGCTTAATATTTTTGAATAATTTGAATAAAGCTTATTTTTGAGAGCTTAATATTTTTGAGAACCAGATTTGAATATAACTTATTTTTGAAATTTGATTTTGTTTTACGAATTATTAGATATTTGTTTGATCTGAGCAAGTTTAATTTGTTTATGGATTACTGATTGAATAAAGTTGTATAAAGTTATAATTTAATTATAGCATTTTAATTGAAGTTTGAAGAGTGTATATAATAAATAAATATTAAAAGAGTTTTTATTTCATTTTAGTAAACTTTTATTTGAATTTGAAGGTCGTTTGAAGTATAGCAGAAATTTATTAATTTTAATGAGGTTACTTTTTGGAAATTACGTAAGTTGTTATGATACAGTTCAACTGATTCAACAGATAATTACATAGAAAAGTATACATCGCTGTCGATGTGCAGTATTGGTTATCGACTTGTATTTATTTCAGGTTTAGTTATTTTTGCAATGGTTTGGATTCAACTTTAGACTTAGATACTGATGACAGGATTCGACCCTAGTTGTCATTGATCATTGTTAGACTTCAGATTGGATTATACTTAGTTACATTTGAACATTTTGACAGTACGATTTATTTTGAGACTGTACTTAGTTACACTTGAGACTTTTGCCAGTTCGATTTATTTGGACTTCATATTTAGTTAACATTACTAGAGACTTTTGACAGTTCGATTTATTTGGACTTTATATTTAGTTGATCTCAGGTGTTTTGACAGTTTGATTTAATTGGACTTCATATTTAGTTAACATCACTAGTTGACAGTTCGATTTATTTGGATTTCACATTTAGTTAACAGTAAACATTTTGACCGTTAGAATTAATTGGACTTTACATTTAGTTCACTTCAAGCATTCTTGACACTTGGATTTATTTTCGACTTTGTTGTTTTTAGATTGACATTTTTGACAATTGGAATTAATTTTAGAATTTCAGATTTGATTTGACCTTTGAACTTAGAGTTTTTTCGGAATAGATAACTTTTTAGTCTTAGATTTATTTGTGGTTGACTTTAGATTTTTGGAATTAGTGATTGTTAAACCTTACATTTGTCTTAACCTAGATTTATTTTGAAACTGAGAGTGGACTTTAGATTTAATTTGACATCGATAGTTTTCACATTTGACTTAGTTGACCTTGATTGGGTATGGACTTAGTTTAATTTGAGATTGACATTTTTGGTTTTACTTTAATTTTGTAGTTGTTAATTTTCAATTTTCGATTTTTGGACTCAGAGTTGATTTATTGATCGATCTTTTTGAAATAAACTTACATAGTAGCAACTGCACATTGTTATACTGGAGATTGTAGTTAGATATTTATTTTTCGAATTACTTTACGGTTGATGACTGTGAGTTTAAAAATAGCTCAGTCGTTTGGGATTTGAATTATTTTACGAGAGTTTCTTTATTTTAATTGGAATAAATTTGCAACTTAATTTTAATTGGATATAAGAGCTGACATTGGAACTGAATCATTAGATTGCTTTAATTTAAGATACTTCTGTTGATTTCGAGATTTATATGATAAAAAGAATATTTTAGTAGAAGGTGTAACATTTTGAAGAGACGTCAACGATTGATTAAAATAATCTTGATACCTGAAAGTGACTAAGATAATACTACAATACTAAATACTGGGGATATGAATACTGAATAAGCGAGGTTATTTATTTTATTTAATTAGAGAGTTAAAAACAAGTAAGACACTAGTAAACACATAAGGAATTTTTATTAGATTAAAAAACAAGAATAAAAGCCAGTTAGACACAACGCACTGTATCAGTTTGTGCAAGAAACCACTATAATTATAGAGCGGAAATATTAATCTTGGAGAACCTCAACAAAAGTTTATACCTAGGTGGAGCAGTTCAGTGGCCATATAACTGCCCTACTATAGCGTGCCAGTATCCGTGTTAACCAATATTTAACTTTTGTAAAACTTAGTGTTTGAAATTAATTGTTTTTGTTTGAATAAGAATTCATTGTAGATATTTATTATTGTTTTAACAAATTTGTAAATAGATTATTAGGGTTATTTAATTCGAGGAAAGAACTTCAATTATCGTAAGACAGGTAATATAAAATTTTTATTATAGTGTGTTATTGTGCTATAGCCTTATCAACATTGTGCTTTAGCCTAATATATGGATATCATATGGTGATAAAATCTTCATCAAGATAGGTATAAAATTGAGCCTTAGCCTTTTAGGTGTCATAGACAGTTAAAATTGTGCGTTGGCCTTATCCATTGAATTGACAGTTGAAATATATATATATATATATATATATATATATATATATATATATATATATATATATATATATATATATATACTGCTGCTATCTATATATATATATATATATATATATATATATATAGTATATATCTATAAATTATAGTTTGGAGGTGCTTAAAGCTAGTTTATTTTAAGAGATTTGTCAGTTGTCTGAAATTAGTTTACTTTATGAAACGAGTTTACTTAAATGTTTGTCAGTTGTCTGAAATTAGTTTACTTTATGAAACTAGTTTACTTTAAATATTTATCAGTTATATGAAGCTAGTTTGCTTAAATATTTTTCAGTTAACTTGAAACTAGTTTACATAATTATTTGTTAATCATATGAAACTAGTTTACTTAAATATTTGTTGGCCATATGAAACTAGTTACTTTAAATATTTTTCAATTATGTGTTAGTTATTTGAAACTAGTATTTGACTAGGGTATAATTATTGAATTGGTTGTTTATAGTTTGCTGTTATAGTTCTTTTGGTTTATAAGGATTATTACTGTAACATTACATCAGTGTATGGTTAGTTTAGTATATAAATTTTGATAGTTTAAAATTTATCAATTTACTTAATTGAATTTACATCTGGATTGGTTGTATTGATACTTTAGTTTTGAGATTAAGTTATAGCAATACAGGTGTACAGTTATTCTGAATATAGTTACTGTTTGTATTTTGAAATGAATTTTGGTTTGATACTTTAGAAATATTTGCGATTTTGAAATGAATTTTGATTTGACACTTGAAGATATTTATGTTAATTAACTGTGAAGTACGACGAATTCAGCAGGAATAAATTACATCGAAAGAAACTTTTTGTAAATTATTATTTTACTATTTTAGTATTTATTTGAAATATTGATTCTCAAATAAGATTTTAACATTGCAATATTGTGAGTGTAGATAGAATTAAATAATAAAAAGCGTTTTTATTTTATTAAACTTTTAAATTTGATCTGAATTTTATGGGAATTAAATAAATTATCCGAGACAGTTGTTAGAGTTTAGTTTTCGGAATTGTCTTCGTATTTGGTTGAGGATTTCGGATTTGATTATCATCATTGGGTACTTAACCATTTCGGATTTGATTATCATCATTGGGTACTTAACCATTTCGGATTTGATTATCATCATTGGGTACTTAACCATTTCGGATTTGATTATCATTAGTGGGTACTTAACCTTTTTGGATTTGATCATTAGAAGTGGATATTTGATTTGATTTGAAAGTTGGAATTATTTTATCAGTCCTTGATTTGAAACTTGGAATTAATTTACCAGTTATTGATTTGGAACTCAGAATTGTTTTACCAGTTATTGATTTGGAACTCAGAATTGTTTTATTGACTATTGATATTGGGACTTAGAATTATTTCAACAGTTATTGATATTTGGACTTGGAATTAAATTTTAACTGATAGTTTTGAACTTAGTTGATTTTATAGAGTAACCATTTTGGATGTGAAGTTTAGATTTAACTTTGAGTTATTACGAAGATTGATTGCGTATACTTAGACATTAACTCACAACGATTTGAGAAAAGAGTCTTAAGGGTTTGGACTTTGATGTTTACTTCAACATTTTATATACATTGAGAAAGCAATTTTATTCGTTTGATTGAAATAGATACGTGATCCAAGTGTTTGAGTTATATGTTGGATTTCATAAGTAATTGGAGAGACATCATAGATCGTTCTGAGGTTACAGTTGATATCTGGAATTGACTAAAAAGAACTACTGAACAAAATACTAGGGAAATAAAGACAAGATTTATAGTTTAATTTAGGTAAGGTAATAAAACAAAAGAAAGAAATCAGAATAATAAAAGGATATCGTATTTTATTAAACTGTAACAACATAAATAGAAACAGGGGATAGTCTGACACAACGCTTTGCTTCTGTTTAGTATCTGATCCACTAGTTACATACGGAAGTGTTATAAATATTTGAATTATCTCAACAAAAGTTTATCTCTAGGTGGAGCAGCTCCGTGGCCGTATTACTGCCCTACTATAAAGAGTATAAAAAATTGGTGCCATGACCAGGATTTGAGAGGGTTAACCAGTTCAAATAGAGTTTTGCAAAATTTTGAATTGTTGCGGAAAGTTAAAAAATTGAGATAGAATAAAATATAGTTTAAAACTTGTTGGGATAAGAGAATAATACACTTCACAATGGGAGATCAGGAAAATGAAAATCAGGGAATAAGAAATGAGATTGTTGGAACACCTGAACCGGTAGTAGTGGGTGAAGGTGTTGGATTAGATGTGGAACCAGTAGAAAATGAAGAATTGAATCAAATGCCACTGACACCTGAACATCCAACATTATACAATCCAAATTTAGTTAGGGCTTTAGTGCCACCACCACTTAAGTTTTCAGTGGATTCAGGGTGGGAATTCGAAGAATTTTTACATGAGTTTGAAATCTATTGCTCGCATACTTACTCAAAAGTTCCGGAAACTTGGAGTAGAGTGTTAGAGAATTATTTAGAAGGTGATATACTAGAGGCATTTAATAATATTGAAGGAGGTCGTATACAATATACAAGAGTGAAAGAAAAACTGCGAGGAATAATAAAACAGTTAACCACTAGTAAGGATGTCCTCTTAACAAGATTCTGGGCTACGAAAAGGAATAAGAATGAGTCTATAATAAACTACTCAATGAGATTAGAAAAACTCGCAGCTTTAGCTGGGATGAACAGTGAACAAGAGTTGTACGGACAAATGAAAAAACTTAAGATTATGGATGGGTTGAGTGCAGATGCAGCAGCCAAGGTAAAATTCGCCACATTGTCAGAACCCGACATGAGTGTAAACAGAGTAGTGGAAATTGCCCACAATGTGGAGAAATGTTTCCAATTGGACCAGATTACTCCAATGAAGGAAAAAATATCAACTAAACAGACTGCAACTAATAAGAAGGAAATACAAACTACTGAAACTAGAAATAAGGAAGATCAGAGTATGAAATGTAATTTTTGTAAACGAGGACACCTGGAAGAAAGGTGCTATAAGAAAAAATATTATTGTTATTGCTGTGGGAAGAAGGGTCACAGGATACAAGAATGCCGAAATAGGAAACCACGTCAGGAGAATGAAAGTAACCCACAAAATAGACAGGCAGGCACTACCACCGCCACTAATCATGATTCAGGACCTGCTAGAGTGCTAAATTGCCCATTTTGCGATCAGAACCACTTGATGAAAGATTGTGTTCAATTTAAAGATGCATTGAAAGAAGCTAGAACGTCGGGAAACGACTAACACCCTTGAGTGCAAGGAATTGAGGGTGTAAACAAAAAACAAACTTTCTTGCAGTAGCAAGCCGGCATGAAGCAATTATGTATCGTAGAAACAACAAAGAGGACCTGTCGAGGCTTTAGTCGATACAGGGCAGAATGAAATCATGTCCTTAGACATGGCTAGAGAATTTAGTTAAAATTAGCAAAGACAGCCGGGTTCCAATTGTAGGAGTACGGAGATAGTGAGCCGACCTG
>JABUQX010036827.1:0-23183 GCA_015478945.1 Trachelipus rathkii
AATGATTTATGGTTATTAGCGTTTATGAATTTGAGTGAATTAATAATGATAATAATAATAACTAATAATAAGTGATAATAATAATAATAATTAATAATAATAATAATAATAATATAATAATAATAATAATAATAATAATAATAATAATAATAATAATAATAATAATAATAATAATAATAATAATAATAATAATAATCCCATGAAAATGCTGTTGTCCAGAAACTTTTCAAAATAAAAAAATAGATCCATTTTGTACCATAAATACGGTCAAGTTAATTATTTATTTGGGAGAAAAAACCTTGTTAAATTTTCTGATAAACTAAAAAATTAAAGAATTATTTTTTATTTTCTTCTAAAAATTTTAGTATGTTAAAATATAATAATAATAATAATAATAATAATAATAATAATAATAATAATAATAATAATAATAATAATAATAATAATAATAATAATAATAATAATAATAATAATAATAATAATAATAATAATAATAATAATAATAATAATAATAATAATAATAATAATAATAATAATAATAATAGCTAATAATAATAATTTGAAAAGTTTTCTTGAGCACAGCATTTTCAAGGGAATATTTTTATTATTATTATTATTATTATTATTATTATTATTATTATTATTATTATTATTATTATTATTATTATTATTATTATATTTTAACATACCAAAATTTAGTAGAAAACGAGAATACATTTTTTCTTTAGTTTAGGAGAATATATAGCTAACACTGTTTTGTCTCCCAAACAAGTAATTAACTTTTATATATGGTACAAAATATATAGTAACAAAATTTTCTTTAGTTTAGGAGAGTATATATCACTGTTTTGTCTCCCAAATAAGTAATTAACTTTTATATATGGTACAAAATGTATGCCAAGATGAGTTTGTATACCAAAGTTCTAAAAATTTGCGGGAGTTCAGTGCAACTTGAAAAAATTTGGAATGATTTTCTAACTAAATTTTGGTATGTTGTAAAAATAAAAATAATAATAATAATAATAATAATAATAATAATAATAATAATAATAATAATAATAATAATAATAATAATAATAATAATAATTAGGGATGTACCGGTATCGGTATCGGCCTTTTTGGGGAGTATCGGTATCGGTATTGCCCACTCTGCCCGATCTTTTTGGGGGAAGAATTAATGAGAAACTTTTCAGATTCAATGATAATAAACTTTAGTTTCGACATATAAAAGGTTCTAATAAGGAATTCCTTAAGCTAGCTGAAACCCCACAAGAATGGCATCTCCGACGGTGAACCACTTCTAGAATGCATTTAAATAGCAAAACCGAGGAGCCTGCTCGAGTGACAAAAAAAAGTTTCACAGAAGTGGAAGCCGCCTTATCAGCAACCCCTGGCAACAGTATTGATAGTGATGATGGCGGCTTTTCAGCAAATAAAACTACTGAAGATAAAGAGGATTTAGATATGCTAGACTTTGATAAGTTCATGACCGAAATTGCATTGACATCTCATTCACTTTCAAAGAAATCACACCAAGGAACCTCATCGAAAAAACTGAAGAGACAGTCATCAAGGAGCAAAGATAATTCAAATATACAATCTGTGAAAAGAGAAGATGATGCTCTACGAAAACATGGAGATGCTGCTACAGAAAGAATTCTTTTTATTGTGGTTTCATGAAAAATGGGGCAGGTTTCCATTATTATCAGTGCTTGCGAGCAAATATTTATCAGTCCGTCCTCATGCAGTCGAGAGAGAGAAAAAAAAAAAGAGAGAAGAGAGAAAGAGAGAGAGAGAGAGAGAGAGAGAGAGAGAGAGAGAAGAGAGAGAGAGAGAGAGAGAGAAAGAGAAAGAGAAAGAGAGAGAGAGAGAGAGAGAGAGAGAGAGAGAGAGAGAGAGAGAGAGAGAGAGAGAGCGTATTTTTAGTGTAGGTGGGAATGTAAAGGCCCTAAAAAGGAACAGGCTCTCGCCAAGTACTAGTGAAAGCTTAATGTTTTTGCATCACAATTTGAGAATTTTTGAATTTGAGTATTGAATGATATCGATCTTTATCTTAAATGAGAATATTATTATTATTATGTCATGTTTGAGCTGGTTAATTGAGGTCTCTTCTTTCATTATTTTTATTCTTTATATTGTAGCTAGTTAAAGAATCTTCTTGTAAATTGCAATAACGTTAAAACATAAAAGTTAGTAGCTAAACTTTGTTAATACTTATTGGAAAATGGAAATGGAATATTTTTTGAATAAACACAAACATAATAAAGTTATTAATATTATATTTGCATTTAATATTCCTTTAAGATACTATTTTAATTTATAAAATAAATATACTTGGGCACAACCAAATATGAAATAAATGACTAAGTATTTGTTGTACAGGGAATGCAATCCTTATTACTGTGTATTTATTATATTAATTAAATTATCGGTATCGGTATCTGCACCCATAAAAATAGAGTATCGGTATCGGCCTATTTTCTTTCATCGGTACATCCCTAATAATAATAATAATAATAATAATAATAATAATAATAATAATAATAATAATAATAATAATAATAATAATAATAATAATAATAATAATAATAATATTCCCATGGAAATGCTTTAACCCAGAAGCTTTTTAAAATCAAAACAATAGATTGATTTTATTCCATATATACGGTAAAAGTTCGTTATTTATTTGGGAGAAAAAACCATGATAAATTTTCTCCAAACTAAAAAATAAAAGAATTATTTCTCATTTTCTTCTAAATTTTTCTATGTTGAAATACTATGATAATAATAATAATAATAATAATAATAATAATAATAATAATAATAATAATAATAATAATAATAATAATAATAATAATAATAATAATAATAATAATAATAATAATAATAATAATAATAATAATAATAATAATAATAATAATAATAATAATAACATTTAATAATAACAAGAATAATGATAATCAATGTTAAAAAGTATTATGATAAGGTAATTAATAATTCGCCACAATTTTAATAATAATAAAAATTTGGAAAGTTTTCTTGAGCACAGCATTTTCAAGAGATATTATTATTATTATTATATTATTATTATTATTATTATTATTATTATTATTATTATTATTATTATTATTATTATTATTATTATTATTATTATTATTATTATTATTATTATTATTATTATTATTATTATTATTATTATTATTATTATTATTATTATTATTATGGTTAAATTAAATAACAATAAGTTACATAAAGAACAAGAAATTAATAAATTTCATTAAAATTACTTCTCTCAATAATAATAATAATAATAATAATAATAATAATATATAATATATAATAATAATATTCCATGAAAATACTGTTGTCCAAAGATTTTCAAAATAAAAACAATAGATATATTTTGTATCATATATACTGTATAAGTTAATTATTTATTAGAGAGAAAAAACCTTGTTAAATTTTTTCTTAACATAAAAAGTAAAAGATTTATTTCTCATTTTCTTCTAAATTTTGGTATGTTAAAATATAATAATAATAATAAATAATATAATAATATATTAATAATAATAATATAATAATAATAATAATAATAATTATATTAATAATTATAAATAATAATAAAAATAATATTAATTTATAATAATAATAATATTAATATAATAATATATAATAATAATGTATAATCAAAATGATAATAATGAAATAATAATTATAATAATTAAATTTTAACTTCCAGATTTTAGACCATAAATGCTTTTAAATTTGAAGTTTTCTTGAACACAGCATTTTCAAGGGAATGTTATTATTATTACAATTGTTATTATTATTTTTATTATTTTTATTATTATTATTATTATTATTATTATTATTATTATTATTATTATTATTATTATTATTATTATTATTATTATTATTATTATTATTATTATTATTATTATTAAATTTTAACATACCAAAATTTAGTAGAAAACGAGAATACATTTTTTCTTTAGTTTAGGAGAATATATAGCTGATACAGTTTTGTCTCCCAAATAAGTAATTAACTTTTATATACAGTACAAATAAAAATATGGTAAAAATATTTTTCTTTAGTTTAGGAGAATATACAAAACTGTTCTATCTCCCAAATAAGTAATTAACTTTTATATATGGTACAAAATATATGGTAACAAACTTTTCTCTTTAGTTTAGGAGAGTATATATCACTGTTTTGTCTCCCAAATAAGTAATTAACTTTTAAATATGGTACAAAATGTATGACAAGATGAATTTGTATACCAAAGTTCTTAAAATTGGAAGGAATTCGGTGCAACTTGCCAAAATTTTGGTATGATTTGTCAGAGAATGCAAGAAAAGCATTACTCCTAATTTTCTACTAAATTTTGGTATGTTGAAATAATAATAATAATAATAATAATAATAATAATAATAATAATAATAATAATAATAATAATAATAATAATAATAATAATAATAATAATAATAATAATAATCCCATGGAAATGCTTTAATCCAGAAACTTTTCAAAATAAAAACAATAGATTAATTTTATTCCATATATACGGTAAAAGTTCGTTATTTATTTGGGAGAAAAAACCTTGTTAAATTTTCCTCAAACTAAAAAATAAAAGAATTATTTCTTATTTTCTTCTAAATTTTGGTATGTTAAATATAATAACATAATAATAATAATAATAAAATAAAATAATAATAATAATAATAATAATAATAATAATAATAATAATAATAATAATAATAATAATAATAATAATAATAAATGTAATTTGGAAGTTTTTTTTTAGCAAAGCATTTTCATGATTATTATTATTATTATTATTATTATTATTATTATTATTATTATTATTATTATTATTATTATTATTATTATTATTATATTTTTATTATTATTATATTTTAACACCAAAATTTAGTAGAAAACAAGAATACATTTTTTCTTTAGTTTAGGAGAATATATAGCTTACACTGTTTTTGTTTCCCAAATAAGTAATTAACTTTTATATATGGTACAAAATATATGGTAACAAAATTTTTTCTTTAGTTTAGGAGAATATACAAAACTGTTTTGTCTCCCAAATAAGTAATTAACTTTTATATATGGTACAAAATATATGGTAACAAACTTTTCTCTTTAGTTTAGGAGAGTATATATCACTGTTTTGTCTCCCAAATAAGTAATTAACTTTTATATATGGTAGCTACAAAATGTATGCCAAGATGAGTTTGTATACCAAAGTTCTAAAAATTTGCGGGAGTTCAGTGCAACTTGCCAAAATTTTGGAATGATTTGTCAGAGAAAGCAAGAAAAGCATTACTTCTAATTTTCTACTAAATTTTGGTATGTTAAAATACTACTACTACTACTACTACTACTACTACTACTACTACTACTACTAATAATAATAATAATAATAATAATAATAATAATAATAATAATAATAATAATAATAATAATATTCCCATGAAAATGCTGTAATTCAGAAACTTTTCAAAATAAAAACCATAGATTAATTTTAATCCATATATACGGTAAAAGTTTGTTATTTATTTGGGAGAAAAACCCTTGATAAATTTTCTCCAAACTGAAAAATTAAAGAATTATTTCTCATTTTCTTCTAAATTTTGGTATGCTAAATATAATAATAATAATAATAATAATAATAATAATAATAATAATAATAATAATAATAATAATAATAATAATAAAATAATAATAAAAAAAAATAATAATAATAATAATAATAATAATAATAATAATAATAATAATAATAATAATAATAATAATAATAATAATAATAATAATAATAATAATAATAATAATAATAAATAATCATAATAATAATAATAATAATAATAATAATAATAATAATAATAATAATAATAGTAAACATAATTTGGAAAGTTTTTTAAGCAAAGCATTTTCATTATTATTATTATTATTATTATTATTATTATTATTATTATTATTATTATTATTATTATTATTATTATATTATTTATTATATTTTTAACACCAATAGTAGAAAACAAGAATACATTTTTTCTTTAGTTTAGGAGAATATATAGCTAACACTGTTTTGTCTCCCAAATAAGTAATTAACTTTTATATATGATACAAAATATATGGTAACAAAATTTTCTTTAGTTTAGGAAAGTATACAACACTGTTTTAGTAATTAATTTTTATATATGGTACAAAATGTATGCCAAGATGAGTTTGTATACCAAAGTTCTAAAAATTTGAGGGAGTTCAGTGCAACTTGCCAAAAATTTGGAATGATTTGTCAGAGAAAGCAAGAAAAGCATTACTTCTAATTTTCTACTAAATTTTGGTATGTAAAATAATAATAATAATAATAATAATAATAATAATAATAATAATAATAATAATAATAATAATAATAATAATAATAATAATAATAATAATAATAATAATAAACCTAATAAGAGTAAGCATAAGCATAAATGAATAAAATAATATAATATAATAATATCCTACCTCACTCCTGACAAACGACAAGCTTGTGCGTCTTCAAACACAGAACACCCAAAATATACGGTAGAAGTTTGTTATTTATTTGGGAGAAAAACCCTTGATAAATTTTCTCCAAACTGAAAAATTAAAGAATTATTTCTCATTTTCTTCTAAATTTTGGTATGCTAAATATAATATAATAATAATAATAATAATAATAATAATAATATAGTAATAATAATAACAATAATAATATAATAATATAATAATAATAATAATAATAATTAAATAATCATAATAATAATAATAATAAATTAATAATATAATAATATAATAATAATCATATAATAAAATAATCATAAATAATAATAATAATATAAATAAATATAATATCAATAATAATAATAATAAATAATAATAATTTAATAATAAAATAATAATAATAATAATAATATAATAATAAAATAACATGATTTGGAAATTTTTTCAATTTTCATATTCATTAATTATAATTATTATTATTATTATTTTATAATTATTATTATTATTATTTTATTATATTGATTATTATTATATTATTATTATTATTATTATATTAATAATTATTATTTATATTTTAACACCAAAATTTAGTAGAAAACAAGAATACATTTTTTCTTTAGTTTAGGAGAATATATAGGCTAACATGTTTTGTTCCAAATAGTAAATTAACTTTATATAATGGAACAAAATCTATGGTAACAAATTTTCTCAGTTTAGGAAAGTATAAAACTGTTTTTAAGTAATTAATTTTTATATGTGGTAACAAAATGTATGACAAGGGGTAGTTATGTATAACTAAACTTTGTAAAAATCGGGCGGGAGTTCGGTGTGAGTTGTTTAAAAAATCGTGTTTTTTTAAATCGTTTTTTTACATCGTTTTTTCTTTTTTTTTTTGGGTTTTTTTTTTTTGGTTTGTTTTTTGTTTTTATTTGTTTTTTGTTTTTTTAATTTCTTTAAATTTATCATACATTGCTACCTAAGATATTTATATTTACCTTGTGTTTTATGTATAGGTAGAACGGTGTGTACAGGATAATAATTAATTTATATTTAAGAGTTTATATAGCATTAAAGTTTAAGTGATACTCATAAAATTTTTTGACATATGCTGGAAGAAAACAAACAGCCTTGTCCATTCTCTATTTACTGTTAAGGAAAATCATACATACAAAGGTAAAAGAGCACTCTGTAATTGTTCTTCTGAGGTGGCAATAACTAGTTCAAGAAAGACAACCACCTACTGAGATTGCAAAAAATGCCAGTGATGACATACAAATGAAATACTTGGGAATCAGAAAGAGAGTAGGATACAGGCACACATCAGGAAAAGGAAGCAAAGTAAGAAATGCAGAAGTGCTAACAAAGCAGAACAAAAAGCAACAAATAAATAAGCCTTCCAGTTGACACTGTTTCCTATCACTGATAAGGAGCTGATTTTATGTTCCAGAATTGCTCCAATTGAAGAACAATAAGGTCAATATATATAATATATATAGTATATTTCTTATATATATATATATAGTATATATATATAATATTATGATATTATATATATATATATCTACTATATATAGTATATTATATATATATATATATATATATATATATATATATATATACGGTGTATAATTGGAAATTGGAACAATTTTTCATAATTTTTCTTCAGGTTCAAGCTTTTCAGAAGGTCTACAATCTGAGCAAGGAAATGCTAGATGTGAATGAAAAGAAAGTAATGGGAGAATTGGTGAATTTTTCCAGTCATAGGGACTACTTCAGTATGGAATATCTCTGGGCTTCACTTTCCAACAATGTTTCGTCTGCAGCATGGTGGATTAGTTTATGTAAGCATTGCAAGATATCAAAAGTAGCCTCCCGAATTCCATACCTTCCTGCCACTTCAGCTGCATGTGAGAGATGTTCTCAGCACATGCAAATATCCATTCAAAAAAAAGAAACAGGCTCACAAAATAGTGATGGGACGATTATGAAATTTTTGCCGATGACGATGACGATGACGATTAGAGCAAATTTTGCCGATGACGATGACGATGACGATTAAGTGAAAAAAACTATTTTAAAAATTTCTCTCTCTCTCTCTCTCTCTCTCTCTCTCTCTCTCTCTCTCTCTCTTTTAAATATCTCTCTCTCTCTCTCTCTCTCTCTCTCTCTCTCTCTCTCTCTCTCTCTCTCTCTCTCTCTCTCTCTCTCTCTCTCTCTCTCTCTCTCTCTCTCTCTCTCTCTCTCTCGTCTCTCTCTCTTCTTCTCTCTCTCTCCCTCTCTCTCTCTCTCTCTCTGCTCTCTCTCTCTTTCTCTCTCGTCTCTCTCTCTCTCTTCTCTCTCTCTGCTCCTCTCCCTCTCTCTGCTCGTCTCTCTCTCTCTCTCTCTCTCTGCTCTCTCTCTCTCTGAGTCTCCTCTGATATATATATATATTTATATATATATATATATATATATTGATATAGTATATATTATATTATATAGTATAATATATAGTATTATATATATATATATAATAATATTAATATATTATATTTATATCATGATAAGTATGTATAAGCTCATTATATATAATATATATATTGATATATATAGTTATATATTATATTACATATATATATATATATATATATATATGACTGAATATTATTATAATAAGTATATATAATAAGGCTGTAGACAGGAGGGTCAGGGGTTCAACCTCCCGAAATTATTTTAGCGATCAAAAATTTGAATTCCTTGAAGGTCTCAGATAATTAATAATAATAATACATATAAAAAAATAATAATAATAATAATAATATAATATATAATAATATAAATAATATAATAATAATAATATAATAATAATAATAAAATCAATAATATTAATCAATGAAATGAAAAGTATTTATTAATGGAAAAGGGAGGAGACATGTTTGTGGTCGTAACGGATTTCTTAGGTCAAGTGGCTGTTCTTCATACATGTTATAAAATATCTTAAGACAGGGGACCTTAAATTGTGAACGTTCAAGTTTTTGCAGAGGATCGAGCAAATTGGCTACCTCAAAAAGGAATAATGATGGATGTATAAAGATTTAAAGATAAGGAGGGCGCCTGTATCGTTTGATGGGATGAGCCGGGTTCATTCTCTGTCAGCTAATTTTCTTTCCTCATTCATTCCTTCGTAAAACTAAATCTTTCTTTCCTGCATACTCAGTGGTTTCGATCGGCTTATTCTTGGCTATTCAGGCTAGGAGACAGTGCGTATCAAGTATGGAAAAGATTCTTCGTTCTCTCTATCGACTCTCGCTAATTTTCATTCAGGTAGAAATTGCTGGGGTACTCTTCGACGAGCAAAGCTGGCTTTCCTCAAAGGAAAGTGTCTGTAAATCTGCCTTTCCTGCTCTTATTCGATCTGATGGTTGTGTTGCGAATTCTCCAACTGAAAAGGCCTAGTCTCTGTCGCCCTCGCTTCAACTATATCTCTATGTCTCAAACTAGCATTCCCTCCTCAGTCCCCTGGAAGCTCGTCACATGTCCAAGCCTATTCGAAAAAGAAGCCGCTCTATCCTTCCTAAACTATCGCCCTGTAGCTTCTCACTTGTATTCTATCTAAGATGCTTTTGAAACCCTTCTCAACGTGCACTTGCTTGCAGATATGGCATTGTTGGTGATTTGTGATTGTTTTTTTTAAGCAATCAATATGTTATGTTTTATGATTTTTTATTTTTTTTTTTTTGATTTTTTCAGATTCGTAACTCACGCGATATATAATTTGTAACCTGCAAATTAATATGTCGCGTGACGTTACGATTCAAAAAATCAAAAAATAGTCACAAAAAAAAAAAATCACAAATTGATTTTTTTTTTAAGAATCAAAAAAATGCACCAAAAATTGCCCATGCCCTGCCTGTAGTTTTCTTAGATCATGCTGGAAACGACACTCCGATCGCCAGTACGGCTCTCGTTGCACGAGTCTACTGCGAGTGATACATTCATCTAACCGATTTAATGGTTTTTAGCTCTTAGGACTACGGGAGACTTGGCGTGGTGACGCTTTGACCATATCCAAATCATTGACGAGTATGGCACGCGTCACTGCTCTAACAAGCTCCCTTCCTTTGGTGTCGCTTCTTCTCTTGCTTACGTTATATCTAGCTTTCCTTTCAAATCGCTGCAATATCGGCCTGTTTTGTTTGTGGGCGACTCTGGCTTCTGTTTTCTGTCCAATAGGGTGGTTGCCTCAGGTTGCTGTCGTTTTCTTCTACTTGTTCGTTACTGTTCGATAACTGGTGCTTCTCACCTGGACCTCTACTCTTCGTACTCGTATTCCGAGGTGACTCGACCCTGTGCATGTCTTAATCGTCGGTATCAATGTCTACTCCTACGTTTGTAGCTCTGCGGATTGCTCTTCTCGTCGTGAATGATTTCCGATTTTTATCGTCCGGTGATGGATTAGAATAACTGTTGGTGGTAAATTCAAATTTAAATGAACCTAGATCGTTTACAGAATCTCCTTCTCGCAAAATACCTTTTTTAATTTTTCTGTCTCTTTCAAGACGGTCTGTCCGTCTCTCTGTTGACAATATTAAACAGTTCCTTGCCTTAACATGACAGAAAAGATTCTGGAAAACCTCACATTACAGCGTTGCTAGGTGCGGCTCAAAGAATCTGGAAGTTCTGTTTAGTACTGTGAGACTTTTCCTCCTTTTCTCAGTGTTCTCCGCTATACAAAGTTCCCTCATCCGCTTCCATGTTATGGGGTTATTGCTTGCTCTCATTATCTGGGGGTGGGGAGGCTTGGTTCTACTCCGTGCTTTGTGTTATCTGTGTTTCGTATCATATCTCAATTATTGCTTATATACTGTTCTGTACTTTCCAGTTCACTTGAATCTCTCTTTCTTTGCGAGGCGATGTTGGTGCTTTATCTCTATCCTATAGGTACCGCAGCGCAAGTGCTCGAGGGAAACTATTCACTCGCGTACCACCACTTTCGACGCCTTCGTAGCACAAAGGTGCGTATCTGTGCACGAGTATTAGTTGGTTTGACATTGGTAACTCCAGCTATTTGCTGTGGTTGCTTCTCTTCTTAACCCACCACATCTGTTTTGTGAAATTCTCTTCCATCTTCCGTTTATATCCAAACTGAATTAATCTCCTCACTTTATAGCCTGCGTCTGTGCTCATTATGCGTAATTTGCGCTAGAGGTGAACTTTTGAGAGTCTACACCCCTCCTTGAATAGGGCTCTGCCGTGAGTGGTGGTGACAACTGTATAAATATAAATTCCTTGAAATGGGCAGATATGTGTGCAAATGAACTGAATTCTCCTATTCCCCCCATCCAAAACATCCTTCACCGATTATCCGTCATCTGAAAATTGTACTCTTTCAAACATTACGCCTCAGATGGATCATATGTCCCACAACCACACAAATTTTGACTTTCATACTTTTAAATTTAACATTTAAGACTTTAGTACTCACACCACAAAATCTACCATAGCTCTCTACCACTCACTCCTCAGAATTGCAAATCCTTCTAGTCCCCTCTCATTTCCTTCCACGCAACACAAAAACATTTCACCCACACCCCTCAACCATTTTCACCGTTTTCTTTCCATCTTTTTTCCAGTCCACAGCGAGCAAAATCAAATTTGCCCTTCTAAATACATCCATCACCTCTCTCCTCATCTCCTCAACATTTATTCCTACTGACATTTCATATACAGATACGATTCATCACATTTTTCGCGCCGAAGGATAGAATGTGGCGCTTACTGCGATCAACGACCCTTTCTTCCGAGGCATGCATTAGCATTCGGCAATAAGATAAGTGGTAGTTAGGTTCAGCCAACCGAATCTTACACCTGTCCCTTAGTCGCCTCACGACACGCAGGACCTACGAATGGTGGCAATTTTTTCTCCCTACTACGTAATGGATATAGAGGGATTAGGGAATGTATGTTTAAGATGTGTTAGAAGAGGGTGTGGATATAAGTATGTGTATGATTTGTTGTCTGGAGGATGAGTGTGGATATGAACATGCATAACGAAAGGCGAACCATTATGCCTTGAATGTCATACTACCATATGCAAATGGGTTTATATATTATATATTAATATATTATATATATATATATATATTATATATATTATATAATATATAATATATAATATATATATATATATATATAATTATAATTATATAATTAATATATATATATATATATTATATATATATTATATATATATAGTATAATATATATATATATATTTATATATATATATTATTATATTATATAGTATATATATAATTAATATTATTAATATTAATTATTATATTATTATTATTTTTTTTATTATATATATTATTATATTATTATTATTATTATTAATTATTAGTTTTTAATATATTCAAAATCCTTAATATTGGTTCAATGTAATCGGCAAATAATCGCGAAAATTTTGCCGCATGACTGATGACGATGACGATTTTAATAAATATGCCGATTTTTGCGTTGATCGATGACGATTATCGTTCCCTATCACTACTTCCAATGAACATGTCAAGAAAAACTTTTATTCATAATGTCTAAACTGAAATTGACAGACGAGCAGCCAGAGCCTCGCGTACTTTTTTCAAATTAATGTAAAAGTTGGTAGTAGTAGTTAAACGTCATCAAATTCATCACCTTGAATTACCACATTACACTATCACCAGGAAGTTCTCAGTCAGTGTTAACTCAAGGTTCTGCTTGTAGGACATTGAAAGTCTGTATAAAACCAAATTCTAAGACATCCTCTGGTCCCATAGCTTTGATCAGAGTCCTGACTCCTCCTTCTCTTCACTAACATATAGCAATGAGGATGAGAAATCAGATTTATCAGTATGAGGCATGATGGAAACAGGCGAGGATTCAGAAAGCAGTAGAAAACAGGAATTTTAATGATTGCCCTTGATGGTTTTCTTTTAGAAATTAGTAATTTTATTAGGTCTTTATCATACTAGTTTACTTATCTATAACATAAGCTACTTACATTATATTCTTTATTCGTGACAGTAAACAAACATAACAATCATATGACTCATTTCTCATATGATAATATTCATTTCATGTACATTCTTCAGTTTTTACGCTTCAAATGTAAAAAATATGATAAATCGATATATCTGATATTTGTAAACACATATCATATCCGCCTTCGTTATTATCGCCAGAAAAATATCGGATATTCGATATATCTGATTTTCGATTATATATATTAAAATAATTTTATATGCATAAATGTTTTTTAAATAATATATAATATATATATCTATTTTATATATTATATATATATATTATATATATATATATATATATATTTAATATATATATATATAAGGTATAATATATAGCCTCCAGAGTAGGTTGACGCAAAATAGTTAAAAATAAACGATTAGCTACATAATAAATTGAATACATTTTTGGAATCAGGGGCAAATTTCAGTTTTTGAAAAGTACAAAATAAATTTAAACTAATAAAATATAAAACAAAGTTTTAGGGATGTACGATGTTTTTTTTATTTTACAACGGCAGAAATGATGATGTTAACAGATATTTATTTGCATTCTTAAACAATGAGCAGTTGTTAGGTATTTTACAGTATTACGGTTTAATAACTAACATATATAATATTATATATATAATAATATATTAATAAGTATTTATATATATTATATATATATATATATTATATATATATATATATAATATATATATATATATATATTATATATCATATATATATACTACGATTCTCGATCATAAGGTATATAAAGTAACTATATATATATATATATATATATATATAATATATATTATATATATATATAATATACTATATATATATATATATTATTATATCTATATATATATATATATATATTATATATATATATGGCCGTTAAGTACTTATATATAATATATCATATTTATAATATTATATATATATATATAATATAATATTATATAATTATATAATATATATATATATTATAATAATAGAGAAGAATAGTTCGAGAGAGGAGAGAGAGAGAGATGAGGCCTTTAATTTTAAATATGAAGCAGAAGTATGTACAGAAGAAAAAGTGGGACAGAAATGGAAAAAGGATCTTCACTCTTCAGGTTTTCCAACTTTCAAGTTTCCAACCTGAAGTTGTGCTAGAAAGCGTTAATGTTGGATCTTGAGGAACTGGGGTTTTGAACTTTTTTGTGGACGAGTTGAATAAATTAAATTAAGAACATCGTGTTTGACTGGAAAAATTAACACACAATAATCATATAAAATAACTTTGTTTTCGTATTAATAAATGAAAATAACTATTAAGTTATTAATGAAGCTAGGAATCTTCAAAATGGTTTCTTATTTAAGACAAAATAAATATTGTTTCTAACAACGAAATTAATTTAAATTGGATGGTAGACACTGATACTTGGACGACCCTGTAGGTCTGATCTTAAAAAATCTATTAATTTTAGTATAAAATAAAAATATAAGGAAATATATTGAAGAAGTTCCGAACTGGATGCTAGACGAATTATCATAATGAAAAGCTGTAGTGATGTACCCCAAATACTAACTTAGTAATAGCTATTATAACATCGTTAATTAAGTTAATTACATTTTTAAACGAAACAATCGTAATCGCCAGTAGATGATTAGTCGGTACTCGGTATGTTAACTGTAAACCAACTCGCAGAGTCCTTGTTCCGATATTAGATTCCTGCAATGATATCTTCGTCCACACTGCCTGAACACACTCACAGAGCTACTCGTAATCAGGAATTAAGGCCAGGTCTCGAGTGGATCTGCAAAAGTCTTTAACGGTCTCAGAATAAACAAATAAATTATAAAATATTTCATGAAAAAAGGAAAATAAAACTATGATGGCTTTTTTTTAATTCCTTTCCTTTTTTTAATGTAACTCAAGTTATTTACCCTTTGAATTATATATATATATATATATATATATATATTATTATATTATATATAATTATAATATATTAATATATATATATTATATATAAATATATATATATTATATATATATATATATATTATTATTATTACAAAGCTCAATACTTATCATATAATGCACCTAAAAAGACCAGCTGATTGATATGCTCGGAAGTCAATCTATTCCTTTCATTTGAGCAAACATTGTTTTATAATGATACTGTTCGTTCTGGCGAGACTGACGTCGCATTTACAGGAAGATATTTCATTGCTAACATAAACATAGCAGGGAAAGCATTTTTACTATAATTCCAAAATTTTATTGGATCGCATTATCCACTTGATCACTGAATAACTAAATAGTGATTAGTGAATACTCAGAAGGCAATTTGACTATGTGGCATGTGCCAGATCCCCCTCTCCCTATTTTTGGTTCCCGAAAAGACGAAAAATCTAAAACCCCAATTTTTCGGTTTATTTTATACACGACATTGGGGGACGAACGAAGAACGAAATATGGGGGAAAAAGAGAGTTTCATCACTTTAGGGTGTCGGGAGAGGAAGATAAGATTTTATTTTTTTTCCGGCCTTTAAAAAAAATTTTTTTTTGAAAAGAATATCGGCTTTCGATATCAAGAAAAAATATCGAAATATCGATATATCGCCTAAGAAAATATCGCCCAAAAATATCGATATATCGGAGCCTAAAAATATCGATATTTCGATATATCGATATTTTTTGGCCATCCCTAGTTTTTACGCTTCAAAGGTAAGAAGTGTAATGTTGAATAAACTTGGCATATTTTTTTTTTTTTATTTACTCGTGTTTATTTCTAATGTGCTTATTTTTACAGTATAATTATATAGGTAAAAAACTGTTTATAATTCTTTATTAGTTAATAGATTTAATGAAATAAAGAAAAATAACATTAAAGTAAGAAAATATATATTAAAAACAAAAAAAAACAAAAAAAAAAGGAAAAACAATTGTTTTTTATTCATCATGTTTTTTTTAATAAAAAACATGTTTTTTTTTAATAAAAACGGTCGTTTTTTATTCACTTACATCTCTAGTTCGGTGCAACTTGACAACATTTTTGCATGATTTGTCAGAGAATGCAAGAATAACATTAATAATAATAATAATAATAATAATAATAATAATAATAATAATAATAATAATAATAATAATAATAATAATAATAATAATAATAATAATATTCCCATGGAAATGGGTTAAAATTTAACTTTCAAAATAAAAACAATAGATTAATTTTATTCCATATATATGGTAAAAGTTCGTTATTTATTTGGGAGAAAAAACCTTGTTAAATTTTCCTCAAACTAAAAAATAAAAGAATTATTTCTTATTTTCTTCTAAATTTTGGTATGTTAAATATAATAACAATAATAATAATAATAATAATAATAATAATAATAATAATAATAATAATAATAATAATATAATAATAATAATAATAATGGTAAATGATAATAATAATAATAATAATAATAATAAATAATAATAATAATAATAATAATAATAATAATAATAATAAGCAATAATAATAATAATAATATATAATTATAATAATAATAATAATAATACATAATAAAAAATTAATAATAATAATATAATAATAATAATAAAATAAAATATAATAATAAATAATTATAATAATAATTATACAATTGGAAGTTTTCTTGAGCAACAGCAATTTTCAAGAGAATATATTATTATTTTATTATTATTATTATTATTAATATCTATTTATATGTATTATTAATATTATTATTATAATTATTATTTATTAATTATTAATGTTAAAATAGTAATAATAGTAACAATAAATAATAATAATTATAATAGTAATAATAATAATAATATAAAAATAATAATAATATATAATAATTAATAATAATAATAATAATAATATAATAATAATATAATAATAATAATAATAATAATAATAATAATAATAATAATAATATTCCCATGAAAATACTGTTGTCCAAAGATTTTCAAAATAAAAACAATAGATATATTTTGTATCATATATACTGTATAAGTTAATTATTTATTAGAGAGAAAAAACCTTGTTAAATTTTCCCCACTTTTAAAAACAATAAAAAAGTAACCGATTTATTTCTCTCTATTTTCTTCTAAATTTTGAATGTTAAAATATAATAATAATATATAATATATATAAAATAATAATATAATAATAATAATAAATATAATAATAATAATAATAATTAAATAACAATCTAAATAATATAAATCATAATAAGAATAATATAATAATAATAATATAATAATAATAATAATAATAATAATAATAATAATAATAATAATAATAATAATAATAATAATAATATAATAATAAAAATTTGGAAAGTTTTCTTGAGCACAGCATTTTCAACATAATTTATTATCATTTCAATTGTTACTATTATTTTATTTATTTTTATTTTATGATTTAATTAAATTATATGATATTTATTCTTCCTTTTTTTCTTCTCATATTTTGATTATTATTATTAAATTTTTAACATTCAAAATTTAGTAGAAAACAAGAATACATTTTTTCTTTAGTTTAGGAGAATATATAGCTGATACAGTTTTGTCTCCCAAATAAGTAATTAACTTTTATATACAGTACAAATAAAAATATGGTAATAATAATTTTTTCTTTACTTTAGAGAATTACAAAAGCTGTTCTGTTCTCCCAAATAGTAATTAACCTTTTATATTATGGTAACAAAATATATGTAACAAACTTTTTCCTCTTTAGTTTTTGGAGAGTTATATATCACTGTTTTTGTCCTCCCAAATAAGTAATTAACTTTAAAATCCTGGTACAAATGTATGACAAGATGATTTTTATACAAAGTTCTTAAAGTGAAGGAATTCGGTGCAAACTTGCCAAATTTGGTTGAATTTTGGTCAGAGAATGCAGAAAGCATACTCTAATTTTATTAAATTTTGGTATGTTAAAATAATAATAATAATAATAATAATAATAATAATAATAATAATAATAATAATAATAATAATAATAATAATAATAATAATAATAATAATAATAATAATAATCCCATGGAAATGCTTTATTCCAGAAACGTTTCAAAATAAAAACAATAGATTAATTTTATTCCATATATACGGTAAAAGTTCGTTATTTATTTGGGAGAAAAACCTTCACTCGTAAAAGCTAAAAAATAAAAATTTTATTTCTCCAATTTTCTTCTAAATTTGGTATGTTAATATAATATAATACATAATAATAAATATATATAATAATAATAATAATAATAATAATAATAATAATAATAATAATAATAATAATAATAATAATTTGGAAAGTTTTTTTCTAGCAAAGCATTTTCATGATTATTATTATTATTATTATTATTATTATTATTATTATTATTATTATTATTATTATTATTATTATTATTATATTATTATATTTTTTATTATTATTATATTTTAACATACCAAAATTTAGTAGAAAACAAGAATACATTTTTTCTTTAGTTTAGGAGAATATATAGCTAACACTGTTTTTGTCTCCCAAATAAGTAATTAACTTTTATATATGGTACAAAATATATGGTAACAAAATTTGCTTTAGTTTAGGAAAGTATACAACACTGTTTTAGTAATTAATTTTTATATATGGTACAAAATGTATGACAAGATGAGTTTGTATACCAAATTTTTTAAAATCGGAGGGAGTTCGGTGCAACTTGACAACATTTTTGCATGATTTGTCAGAGAATGCAAGAATAGCATTACTTCTAATTTTCAACAAAATTTTGGTATGTATTAAAAATAATAATAATAATAATAATAATAATAATAATAATAATAATAATAATAATAATAATAATAATAATAATAATAATAATAATAATAATAATAATAATAATAATAATAATAATAATAATAATAATAATAATAATAATAATAATCCAATGGAAATGCTTTAATCCAGAAACTTTTCAAAATAAAAACAATAGATTGATTTTATTCCATATAGCTATACGGTAAAAGTTTGTTATTTATTTGGGAGAAAAAAACCTTATTAAAAAAACAAACGTGGCGGTCCTCTTTAGGAAAAAAGTTACAGCCTCTCAAAGTTGGTAAAACTCCATAGGGTTTTTCTTATAAAAAAAATTTAATGAAATGAAGTTTAAAAGTTCCAAGAGTTGAGCCTATAAAAAATAATGAAGAATAAAAAAGATTGATTTGTCTTTAGAAAAAAAAGTTAGCCTCTCAAAGAAAATTTTCCCATAGGGTTTCTTATAAAAAAAATTAGTGGGACTCGTGGCAAGTTTTAGGGCCATCTTTGTTCAGGCTAATGATAAGATTTGTTAAGTATACAGTGAATTTCTCTGTTGTATAGCTACCTAACAAAAGCATATTCATCATGACGGCTCTAGCAGGGCGACCTGGGCAAATCGCCCTGGGCCCGTGCCTTATAGGGCCTCGCGCGCATGCAGAGGCTAACAGATTTAACGCCCTATATCGCATGAAGCTGCGCAATATAAATATCATATATATATATATATATATATATAATATTATATATATATAGGTTTTGGGGGTGAAGACGTTGCTTTGCTGGGGGCGTATAGATATATATATATATAATATAATATATATATATTTATTTAATTATATATATATATATATATATATATATTTATATTTATATATATTTATATATATATATTATTAATACTATATATAATATTATATATATTATATTATATATAATATATATATATATATATATTATATATATATATATAATATAATATATATATATATATTATATATATATATATATATATATATAGGACCTTTCTGCTTTTACACAATGGTCCAGTTTTGAATTTTTTTTTGTTTTTTTTTAATATATTGCTACTATATGATACCAACAATGAATTTCAGTGGTAACGGACATGATTAAAAAATATATAGGACCAGTTACTTTTTACGGATCCGTAACTTTTAATTATTTTTTTTTTAACTAAAGGAATACCCAAGGGTAAACCGCAAAGAGAGGAGTTGGGGTCTCTCGGCTTTCCGGGGAACGACAGGGTAGACTATTTCCCCCCTCCGGGAGGGTCTCCGGAACCCGCTCTTTGGTATTTGGTGTCGCGGGGTTCCTCCGCCCCCTCCCCTACGGGGTATGGAAAACGTCCCCCCTCTGTCCCCGGTCGGCTCGAGCCCTATTTTTTTTTTTTTTTTTTTTTTTTTTTTTTTTTTTTTTACATATTTTGTATTAATTTTTTTTCGCTGATTCCAATTATTTAATTGGTTTTTTCTGTAAGTGTCGTACTTTTTTGAGATTTTATTTACAAAAAAAATGTTTTTTTTTTGTTTTTTTGTTTTTTTTTACATTTTTATATTAAGCTTTATACGCTGATTCCAAATATGTAATTGGGGCCTGTAATTGGTTTTTCTGTAAGGGTCGTACTTTTCGAGATATTCCATTTTTAAAACAATATTTAACAAAAATGTGATTTTTAAAAATTATTTAAAAATACTTCGAACTTTTGAATCATGTCCGTTACCACTGAAATTCATTGTTGGTATCATATAGTAGCAATATATTAAAAAAAAAAAAAAATTCAAAACTGACCATTTTGTAAAACAGAAAAAATCTTATATCGTATGCTATATATATT
This sequence comes from Trachelipus rathkii, assembly GCA_015478945.1. Taxonomy (NCBI): domain Eukaryota; kingdom Metazoa; phylum Arthropoda; class Malacostraca; order Isopoda; family Trachelipodidae; genus Trachelipus; species Trachelipus rathkii. The sequence continues at coordinate 21,223 of JABUQX010036827.1, forward strand.
ATATATATATATAATATATATATTAATATTATTATATATATATATATATATATATTATATATTGTGTAATACATATATATATATATATATATATATATATATATATATATATATATATTACAATGTCCAGGGTTTAAACCAAGTTTGTTATTGTGCAAATTTTAATACTTTATATACTTGTATATGTTTTCTACGAAAACATCGCCCAGGGCCCAGCAAAGCCTTGGGCTGCCATTGCCGCCCAGGGCCCCGCAAAGTCTAGAGCCGCCACTGCATATCATACCTCAACTAGGTCTGAAATGAGACCTAATCTAGATGGATCAATAATTGAATAGTCTTATGGGGTTTTAAACTTTGAGACTGTATACCTTTTTTTTCCTAAAGAGACTGCCACGTTTGTTTGTTTTTTATTCATTATTTATTTTTTTAGAGCATATCCTGTGATTTTTATAAAAATCGGGGGCGAAGCCCCTCTGCCCTACTATTTATATATATATATATATATATATATATAATATATATATTTTATTATATATAATATAGTATATAACTTACATGTAACATCTTTTATAATATTATATATATAATATATATATAATATATATTATGGTGAAATTTTTGGTTTAAAATTACAACTCATATCTCAAAAACTACAATAGGTATCAGGAAAGGATACTTGTTGGAATCCTGGTAATCATTTTAGTGCGGGAAAAAATATCTTAAAACTACAATTAGCTAACAGCGAATGGAAGTACATTTTTGGAATCCTTGGTAAAATTTTAGATAGGAAAATGTAAAAATAAATAAAAAAAAAAAAAAATTATTGTTATAAAATATAGTAATAATGATTTTAGATAGCCTATTTTAGAGACCCTTTTATTGGTTACTCGTAAAATAAATAGACTTTCTATTAAATTTTGCTTTTTTTTTTAACTAAACGAATACCCCAAGGGTAATACCGCACCGTGGCAGGAGTTTTGGGCTCTCGCCTCCGGGGAAAAAACTTCGGGGTAGGACTAATTCCCCCCCTCAGGGGAGGGTCCGAACCCCCGCTCTTTGGTATTGGGTGTCGCGGGGTTCCTCCGCCCCTCCCCTACGGTATGGAAAACGTCCCCCTGTGTTCCACCGTCGGCTCGAGCCCCCTACATTGCGTGTAATAATTTAACAAATAATATATATATTATATATATATATATATAATATTATCATATATATATTATATATATATATAAATATATTATATATATATATTATATATTATATATTATATATATATAGTATATATAATATATAATACTAACCCCTCCTCCTAAAAAAAAAATAGCCAATATTTATTTTATTTATTTATTTATTTATTTATTTTTACATTTTCCTAACTACAATTTTACAAGGATTTCAAAAATGTATTTCCTTTCCGCTGTAGCTATTGTAAGTTTTTGAGATATGAATTTTTTTTATTTTTTTTTAACAGTTGTCACCAATAAAATTTTACCAGGATTCCCAACAATGTATTCTTTTCCCTGTAGCATTTTTTGTAGTTTTTGAGATATGAGTTGTAGTTTTAAACCAAAAATAATCACCATTATATATACATATATTATAATATATATAATATATATATATATATTATATATATAATATATATATATATATATATATATATATATATATATATATAATATATATATATATATATATTTATATATATATATGTATATATATATATATATCTATGATAGAATAAGATTAATATTAAGTAAATATACTCGAAAAACTACAATAAATAACAGGGAAAAATCCTGGTATCATTTTAGTGCGGAAAAATGTAAAAAAAAAATTATATCTCAAAACTACAATAGCTACAGCGAAAAGGAATACATTTTGGAATCCTGGTAAAATTTTACATAGGAAAATGGTAAAAAAAAATAAAAAAATAAAAATTATTGTTAATAGTTATAGTA